>JADBJO010006871.1:107734-124248 GCA_016801955.1 Conus betulinus
TAGCGGGAGGGTAGGATGGATGACAGTAAAAAAGATGTAGCCGTTTGATGGTCTGTCTCTTTTCTCTCCTTCTGCAAGCCCGTAATCTTTCTCTGTCTTTGTCCTTTCCTTTTTGTTTCACAGTCTCTTACCTTCTCAGTATATATTGTCTCTTTATGTTCTTGTCATTGTTATTCAGTTCTGGTCCGTTGTTTTCTGCCCAGAACCCTCCCCCCCGCAGCAACATTGGTGATCCTTCTCCCTTATGCCTCCATCAATGACATAGATGAACAGTCAGTGGGGATAGGACTGGTGTGTGTGCATTCATTTCAAAGCATGGCAGTGTATCTGTTTGTCTTTGCATGTGTGTTGTGTGTGCGTGCATGTGTGTTGTGGTGCGTGTGTTGTTGGTGGTGGGGTGTGTGTCGTGTGTGTGGCATGGTGTGTGTGTGGTGTGTGTTGTGTGTCACCTCGTGTGTGTAGTGTGTGTGTGTGCTGGTGGTGTGCAATACCCTATGTTCTTATGTCTGTTTGTTATTATTTTTCTGTGTATACATTACATTAATGAGCTTTTAACACTTGCATTGACAGCCAACAACCAGGCCCATTAGAAAATTTCACTTTATCTGGGACAGGTGTTTGTTGCTGTTTTCATCTTTGTTGGTATGGTGAATAATGTCGCAATTTATGATGAAAATGATATTTTGCCGTTCTCATCATTGCTTATTGTGTCGGTTTTTGCTGTCATGAGGTCAGGGCAGCCAATAGCAAAGGAGCTTCTGTCAAAGTTTATGATGAAAGGAAGAAAGGATGAAGTTGGAAGGTCAGGATTGAGAATGGGGGTTGGGGGGGGGGGGGTGAGATGGATTGTGAGGATGAACGGAGAGAGCCGGCAGGATAACGGAAGAGAAGAGGGACAGAGGGAAATATAATGCGAAAACTGAGTCAACTGTGGGGACAACACACTTGCTGTGGAATTAAGAACGTAAAGGGTTCTGGTTCATATCTTGGCGTCAGCCAAGTTTTGTGTTCTTCTGCAGTCGCCCTACGTTAGCCACCCTCACACTCATGGTCTGGGCGGTCGGTCTCCTTCGGATGAAGACAGTATAAATCTGGGGTCAGTTACAGCAGCACGCAGTTAATGCATGGAAAAATGAAACACACAAGCAAAACGGGGGAGTAAGTGTACTTAGCAAAATTATGTACAAGCCATTTGGAATAATGAAAAACCAGAAACATCGTTAGATGAATGCAGGACAATGAAAGAAGAATGAGGGTGTGTGGTGCTATATTGGGATGATAGTAGCACTGATATTATATACAGGTAGAACATCTCAATGTCCCAGAGAAATCTGACGTGCTGACAGTATGTTACACAAGTAATACAATGCAGTGTAATGCTGTGCAGTGCAGTGACAGTAAGAGGCAGCACCAACAATTCAGTAGGACAGGAAGAGCCAGAGCATGTTTTTTTCAGAGAGATGCAGCTGGTGAAGGAAGAAACAGTCATTCACAGTGCAGTTGTATTACATGAATTGTACTTGAATTAGCTTGAATAAATAAATGGATGAAATATATTTTGTACAGCTCAATCAATTCAGTGTTTTAAATTTAACGAAAGAAGAGAATGGATACAAGAAGGAAGGAGGGCTGTGAACAGCCCTTCACATCACCTCTATCCCCCTTCCACCCCACATCTTCCTCCTCCCTCTCCCACCCCACCATTCCCCTCGTTTGCCGGAAATCCCCTCCTCTTGGGAAGACAAGAAAGATACCACCTAGCAGGAAGAGAAATGTAAGAAAGAAAGAAGGATGAAGATGTCGTGTTCATGTGCATGCCTGCCCTGTGTGTGTGTGTGTGTGTGCAGCTCAGGCCACAATGAGGAGCTGCAGATCCGCCCCACCTGCGTTCGTCCATTCCTACAAGTCCCCGCAACTTTGCGACTTCTGTGGGGAGATGCATGTTTGGCTTGGTCAAGCAGGGGCTCAAGTGTGAAGGTAAGGCAGCCCAAAGCTGGGAGCGGGAACAATTCTATTTTGAAATGACAAGGTGTACAATCAGGGTGATTTTATTTCATGAGAAGGGAGTGCATACGAATCATTATGTTCTCAGGGAAAGGAATAAATACAGGGTCATTGTGCTCAAAGAGAACAGAGTGCAAACAGGGTCTTTAGATTCTTTTGAAAAGGAACCAGAAAAACATTTACCAGATTTTTAGCTGAAAAAAAAAAAAGCATGCAAACAAGTGATTAACAAAAAAAGCTGCAGAAAGAAGTACAAATAGATCATTATATGTTAAACGAAGAAAAAAAAACAGCGCAAAACAGGTCATGGTGATGTTGAATGAAAGAGTACAAACAGATAATTTTATTGCAGGAGAGTTTAATCAGAACGAGTCATTATATCCTTGGAGAAAGGTGAACAAACAGATTATTGTATTTTAAAACGGAGAAGTACAAATGGGTCCTGTTATAAATGAAAGCACAAACATTCATTATATCCCAAGAGAGAAGTAGAACAAACAAGTCGTTATGCTCTTAGTGAAAGGAGCAGAAAACAGCTCATTTGTATTCTAAGAGAAAGGAGTAGGTGAAAGCAAGTTGTTGTATTCTCAGAGAAAGAAGAAGTGTAAGCAAGTTGTTGTATTCTCAGAGAAAGAAAGTGTAAGCAAGTGGTAGTATTCTCAGAGAGAAAGGAGTGTAGCAGAAGTTGTAGTGTATTCTCAGAGAAAGGAGTGTAAGCAAGTTGTGTGGTATTCTCAGAGAAAGGAGAGTAAGCAAGTTGTATTCTCAGAGAAAGGGAGTGTAAGCAAGTTGTTGTGTCTCAGAGAAAGAAGAAAGGAAGGAGTACAGGCTCATTAGAATATTTTGTCTTTTAATGAGAAAGTTAAAAGTTGTAATTGTCAGAGAAAGAGAAAGGTTAGTATTTGAACGTCTATGTTGTGTATTCTCAGGGAAAGAAGCACAAAAAGTGTATTACATTCTGTATTCTAGGAGCTTCAGGAAAGGTCAGTTGTATTGCTAAAGGGAGCATGAAAAGGTCATTATTCCAGATGAGAAAGGAGTAGTAAGCACAAAAAAAGTTGTTGTGTATTCTGGCCAGTAAGGAGTAGTAACAGGTCATTGTGGTTTGACAGTAAAGAGTATAAACAGGTCATTGTGTTCTGACAGTAAAAGAGTGTGTTATGTTAGGTCATTGGTAGCTGACAGGTAAAGTAGCCACAAATAGGCATTATGTTTGACAGTAAAGAGTATGAACAGGTCATTATGTTCTGACAGTAAGGAGTATGAACAGGTCATTAAGGGTATGAACAGTCTAGTGAGTAAGACAGTATGAACAGGTCGGTTATGTTCTGACAGTATGAAAGGTCAGGAGTATGAACAGGTCATTGTGTTCTGACAGTAAGTATGAACAGGTCATTGTGTTCTGACAGTAAGGAGTATGAACAGGTCATTATGTTTGACAGTAAGGAGTATGAAACAGGTCATTATGTTCTGACAGTAAGGAGTATGAACAGGTCATTATGTTCTGACAGTAAGGAGTATGAACAGGTCATTATGTTCTGACAAGGAGTATGAACAGGTCATTATGTTTGACAGTAAAGAGTATGAACAGGTCATTATGTTCTGACAAGTAAAGAGTATGAACAGGTCATTGGTGTTCTGACAGTATGAACAGGAGTATGAACAGGTCATTATGTTCTGACAGTAAGGAGTATGAACAGGTCATTATGTTCTGACAGTAAGGAGAGTGAACAGGTCATTATGTTCTGACAGTAAGGAGTATGAACAGGTCATTATGTTCTGACAGTAAAGAGGTATGAAAACAGGTCATTATGTTCTGACAAGTAAGGAGTAGGATGACAGGGTCATTATGTTCTGACAGTAAGGGTCATTATGTTCTGACAGTAAGAACAGGTCATTATGTTCTGACAGTAAGGAGTATGAACAGGTCATTATGTTCTGACAGTATGAACAGGGCATTATGTTCTGACAGTATGGAATAGGTCATTATGTTCTGACAGTAAAGAGTATGAACAGGTCATTATGTTCTGACCAGTAAGGAGTATGAACAGGTCATTATGTTCTGACAGTAAGGAGTATGAACAGGTCATGTATGTTCTGACAGTTAACAGGTCATTCTGGCATGACAGTATGAATAGGACAGGTATGAAAACTAGGTCATTATGCAGGTCTGATGTTCTAAAGAGTATGAAACAGGTCATTATGTTCTGACAGTAAGGAGTATGAACAGGTCATTATGTTCTGACAGTAAGGATATGGTGGCAGGGGTTATTAGTTCTGACAGTTAAAGAGTGGTTCATTATGGTTGACAGATCTGAAGGTAAACAGTATTGACAGGTCATTATGTTCTGACATATGAAACGGTCAGTGTTCTGACAATAAAAGAGTATGACAGGTCATTATGTTCTGACAGTAAAGAGTATTAAGGGGATGTTCTAATGAGTTAATGAACAGGTCATTATGTTCTGACAGTAAGGAGTATGAACAGGTCATTATGTTCTGGACAATAAAGAGTGTTTTCTGACAGTAAAGGAGTATGAACAGGTCATTATTGTCTTATGACAAGAGTATGAACAGGTCATTATGTTCTAACAGTAAGGAGTATGAACAGGTCATTATGTTCTGGACAGTAAAGGAGTATGAACAGGTCCTTATGTTCTGACAATAAAGACAGTAAACAGAGTGAACAGGTCATTATGTTCTGACAGTAAAGAGTATGAACAGGTCATTATGTTCGGACAGTAAGGAGTATGAACAGGCTCATTCTGATCTGACAGTAAGGAGTAATGAAAAAAACAGGTCATGTATGTTCTGACAGTAAGGAGTAAGAAACAGGTCATTATGTTCTGACAGTAAGGGTATGAACAGGTCATTGTTCGACAGTAAATGAGTATGAAACAGGTCATTTGGGTTCTGACAGGAATGAGTATGAACAGGTCATTTTGTTCTGACAGTAAAGCGTATGAAAGGTCATTATGTTCTGACAGTAAAGAGTATGAACAGGTCATTTGTTCTGACTGTAAGGGAGTTATGAACAGGCCATTTTGTTTTGACAGTAAAGGAGTATGAATAGGGTCATTTTGTTTGACAGTATAAAGAGTATGACACAGGGTCATTTTGTTCTGACAGTAAAGATTATGAACAGGTCATTATGTTCTGACAGTAAAGAGTATGAAACAGGTCATGTGTTCTGACGTATGAACAGGTCATTATGTTCTGACAGTATGAACAGATCATTATATTCTGAGAGTTAGGGGAGTGTGAACAGATAGAGTTATATCTGAGGAGTTAGGAGTGGGAACAGATCATTATATTCTGAGAGTAGGAGTGTGAACAGATCATTATATTTCTGAGAGGTAGGAGCGTGAAACAGATCATTATATACTGAGAGTTAGGATGTGAACAGATCATTATGTTCTGAGAGTTAGGAATGTGAAACCAGGTCACTCTTAAGAAAGGAGCACACAAAGAAGGTCATAAGAATGGACTATAACACAAGTTTGTTTGTATGCAACCCACTGGGGAACGGGAAGGAGTGTTTATATTTTTAGCCGAAAGAAGTACAAACATACCATTTATATTCTAGAAGAAAGGAGCAAAAAGCAGGCCAGTTATGTTCCTAAAGAAAGAGCACAAGTAGGTCATTATAATCGTTAGAGGAAGGACCACAAAACATATTTTTCTTACAGAAAGGAGAGCAGAAAACTTATTATATTCTTAGAGAAAGGAGTACTAGTGGGCCATAACAAAGAAAGGAGTACAAAACAGGTCATTAAATGCAAAGACAAGGAAGTAGAACACAAGATCATTATATTCTAAGACAAAAAGGGGTACAAAGAGGTCGTTACAGTCTTGGAGAAACCACAAACAATCATTATAATCGTAGAAACAGAAAGCAAGCAAGGCATTATATTTTAGAAGAAAGGAATGCAAGGTGGCAGTATTGCTGAGAGAAAGGACCACAGATAGTTTGTTAAAGGAGAGAAAGGACCACAGATAGTTTGTTAAAGGAAGAGAAAGGACCACAGATAGTTTGTTAAAGGAAGAAAAAAAAGGACCACAAACAGTTTGTTAAAGGAAGAGAAAGGATCACAAACAGGTATTTGTACTCTGAGGGAAAAGGTGTACAAACAGGTAATCATCTTTGAGAATGATTAGATTGATTGATTTTTTGTTTTGGTTTTTGAAAGAGTGATTTGGAGGTTAAATCTAGGAAAACATCTCAAGTTGTAATTTAGACGTACATCTATTGCAGTGAAATTTCCAATATAGACCTGAAGAAAATTAACTGCCGTTCAAAAATCCTTGAAGGTTTTTTTTTCTCAAAAGTAATTTTTGTGTTCATGTGTACTAAACATACATTTCAGAAAAGACTTTATAAAAGACCCAATTAATAAGATTGCCTGGAAATATTAGTGAAAAATTCCACCGTGCAGACAAGAGAAAACAATATACAAGCAAAGGAGTGTTAGTGTAGAAAGCGGGATATCCTGATTGGAGAGGGGTCTGTACTGGGAAATGACACAGTATTGTGAGGACTGAATGCGTTGGTGGCTGCTGTTGTGTGTATTGTCTACTCTGTGTTGTTTCTGACAGGCTGTGGCATGAACTTCCATAAGCGCTGTGCCTACAAGATTCCTAACCAACTGTGCCAGGGACCGCTATCGCCGGGTGCACTCCTCCTCCAACCCTCTCTTTCACCCTTCCTACGAAAGCTGAAACACCGACAGACAATCATGACAGGTTAGCAAGGCTCACAGGAGATCTATGAGTTCTCAGTTCATTGTTATATGTATCTGATGTCTAACTACCTATGTGTTCATTGTTATATGTAGTCTGATTGTTACCTTGGTCTTCATTGTTATATGTATCTGATTGTCTAAATACCTTTGTTTCATTGTTATATGTATCTGATTGTCTAACTGCCTATGTCTTCATTGTTATATGTATCTGATTGTCTAACTGCCTATGTCTCATTGTTATATGTATCTGATTGTTCTAACTGCCTATGTCTTCATTGTTTATATGTATATGATTGTCTAGAGCTGCTATGTCTTCATTGTTTATGTATCTGATGTGTAGCTGCCTATGTCTTCATTGTTAGTAGCATGTATAGCGATCGTTTAGCCTCCCCAGTCTTTTGCCCTTTTTCAATTGTTTCAGGAAACATTCATTGTTTTGCTAAATTTATGAAATGTTGGTAAGTTGTGCTGAAGGAAAAAAGAACCAAGTGGCCCTAGATCACTATTACTGAAGATCACGATTACTGAAGATCACTATTACTGATGTGCCATCAGCACATGTTCATCAGCAGTACCACTGTTTCAGCATCATTGTAGTTGTCTGATTGGTGCACATTCAGGCTGAGTCTTTGAAAACAGAATTACACGTAGTGCTGTGAAGTAGAACAAAAGAAATCTGTAATTTAACATAGGGAGACATTAAAGGAAGTGAAGTTGCGAGAGAGCAAATTAGCGAGCAGGCAAGCACTCATGAAAAAGCAAATAACCTAGCAAGCCTGGGTAAGGATTTACAGAGAGAAATGGAGAGTTGTCTAGCTTATTGCCATGGTATTAGTCAGTATACTTGCATTGTTGCTTCATTGCTTTCATGTTGCAGGCTATAGACGTGTGTTACATATGCACATGTGCATGTGCGCACACACACACACACACAACACACACACACCACACACACACACACACACACACACACATTGCATTCTCAGTTAATTGTTCACTCTCACCCACCAACCACAAGGTAATGTGACGGTCTGTGGGGGAGGATGTGGCAGACACTGACGTACATTTGTCGTGTTTTGTTTGTTCCCGACAGTACTGGAGAAACTTTGCTGTTCTGACAGTGTGATGAGTTGTTCAGTAAACCTCTTCTTTTAACATGCACATTATTACATGCATGTAAAACATGATGTTGTGATCCAGTATGAAATGGTTCTTAACATTAACTGTTTTTTACATAGAAGAAAAGAACATAAACATGCATTCATACAAACGATTTTTTTTTTTTTGAGAAAAAAAAAAGGAAGCAGATAAGAAATCCATTAAACTTGTACAACTTCTCTTGTCCATTGTAGCCACATGAAGCTGTGTTGTTTTCAGCAGGACTTACAGCCCCAGGTCATGATAGGGGATGGGGTCTGTGGGGGATATAAACACCGTGAACAACAATGAATATTACTTTCTCTTAAAGTCTTGTATTTGATCTGTGTTGGCCAGCTGTGTTTTCCGTGAGTTTTGGGAAGTATGTCATCCAATCTGTGTTTCTCTTGATAATAAAAACATGTAATAATTATAATACAGTGCCAGCAATAACAAAGTTTATTCTTGATTCGCCAGTAATCCTGTATGTGGTCAGAGCTTTATCCCAAGTTTCTGTTGTTTTATTTCTACATGGTGTGTTAATTTCTTGGTTTTATAAGTCCTGATTTTAACAAGAAAATCAGATCTTAAGATAAATACTGTGTGTGTTGTGTGGTGCAGTTGTGTGTGTGTGTGTGTGTGGGTGTGTGGTGTGTGTGTAGTTTGTGTGTGTGTGTGGTAGTCGTGAGTGCATGTTTGTGTGGTGTGTGTGTGTGTGTGTGTGTCCAAGTGTGGTGTGTGTGTGTGCCCCACGAGTGGCTGTGTCATGTGTGTGTGTGTGTGTGTGGTGTGTGTGTGCTAGAACTCTCCTGTCAGTTCCATCACAGCCTGCACCTCCCTCCCAGGTGGTACACATCAAGGTTTCGCTGCTCGCTCCAAGATCTTTGGAGTGGTCGCCCTTTGTGGCTGGAGCAAGAGAGTTTGCCAATCGTATCAAGGTACCTCACACATTTGTGTGCCACAACTACAAACGCCTACAGTATGTCATGGTGCAACCGGCTCCTGCGAGGTCTCTTCCGCCAGGGGGTGCAAGCCAAAGGTAGGTGGCGTACACATCAAGGTAAAGGACCATTGGAGAGAGAGACAGAGAGAGAAGTAGGGACTGGAGGGGTTTAGTTGTGAAGGACTGGTGTTGCAATTTCCTCAGGGTCTGTGTCCTATGAGAGGCCACTCCACCCATGCTGCTCTCTCTGGCTCTCCAATACTCAGCCACACCCAGAACACCACACTACAGCCACCTAGGGGCCAGTCCAGAGAGATGGGTCACGGTCAGGTCATCGGGAGTCAGTCCACACACAGGAGATTGTGCCCTGTTGCTTAGTCATTGTGGTGGCATTCCCCGTGCCAGTTCTGCTCCAGCATAGGTAGGACGTCATCGACTGAGCCCCTTATCGACAACCATTCGTTGCCTAAGTGAGCAGCCAGCATGAGTGAGTGTCCATTCCACAAGGCAACAGCCCAATGTCCATCCACACTATAGTTGCCATGAATTTGCCTACACCAGAGACAACAAATGAACGCTAGCAACATCATGGGCTATTGATGTGCGTAGAAAATTAAAAAAAAAAGCAACCCAAGGCTCGTCTTAGAGTAGAGAGGCACACAATATTCAGATAAAGAAAAAAAAAAAGATCATCAATGCAGTTGATGAAGATGAGGATGTGAGTGTTATTTTGCTCTGGCGTTGCATGTTAGGAATGTACTTTATATTTTCGGTGTCACAATAGGAGCTGCAGTAGAAGGAATTATCTTTGTTTTGTTCAACCATCTGTACTTATAAATTGTTGTTGACTTTTTCCTTTTTAAAAAGAAAAAGGATAAAAAATATTTTTTACCCATAAGGAAGGGAAAAGTGAGTTTGGATAAGTCTTTTTGGGGGTTTTTTGATTAATTAACATGAAGGGAATTCTGATGAATCAGTGGGTAAACTGTGTCTGTTTACATGTAGTACAATCGAGAAGAAGCAGTAGAACACTGCTTGATTATGTGTGTGTGTGTGTGTGTGTGTGTGTGTGTGTGTGTGTGTGTGTGTGTGTGTGTGTTTGGTTGTTTGGTTATTTTTTGTTTGTTTAAACAGACTGCAAGTTCAATTGCCACAAGAAGTGTGCCACCCAGGTTCCCAACGACTGTGCCGGAGAAATGTCCTACAACGTGTCTGAAAGGTACAGTCAGCATGTGGTGCTTTGCAAAGTTCCACATACACACTGTGTCCTTCCAGGTCCTTGTACATTTTGAGATCCTACAGAGAGTGTGCCAGGCCTTGCAGGTCCTTGTACATTTTGAGATCCTAACAGAGAGTGTGCCAGGCCTTGCAGGTCCTTGTACATTTTGAGATCCTAACAGAGAGTATGCCGGGCCTTGCAGGTCCTTGTCATTTTGGATCTGCTGGTGTGCCAGCTTGCAGTCCTTGTTGTGAAGAGATTGTTAGTGCCAGGATTGATAGGGCCTTGTACATAGCCTAACAGAGAGTACATGTGCAGCTTATACAGTTTGAAAAAAATCAGAGTGATGCCGCTTTGGTCCTTGGGTTTTGAGATCCTAACAGAGAGTATGCCGTTTGCAGAATGTATGAAAAATACAACATGCAGGTCCTTGGATCTGGATGGTGTTGTTGGACTTGTTAGTCATAGCCCTTGTACATTGTGAGCTTATTACAGTTTTGAAACATCAAGTGAGAATTGAAACAATTTTATGACAAGACCAGTTCAGAAGGTTTGGCAGAATGTATGAAAATACACAACTACTGTGAGTGAAACTCACAGGATTGACCGTAGTTCCTGAAACTGAATCATGAAACAGACACTTCAGTCAGGTGGAACGGTGAAGTGAAAAGTCAAGGATTGATTGTAGTCTCCTGCTGAATCAGAGCAGACAGATTCACACTCACAGTTTCAAAGTGTGTTCTCCCAGCAGAAAAAATTCACATCACAGTTTCAAAGTGTGTACTCCCAGCAGAAAATTCACATAACAATTTCAAAGTGTGTCCTCCCAGCAGAAAATTCACAAATAAGTTGTCATATGACTGTTGCAAGGAGTCCTGTAAAGGAGGCGTGTCCTTCAGTACTAGCACTATTCATAGATATCTCTCAGCAAACACCCCAGATTCCAATGGTTACAGTTGATGACCTTGAAGCCCTTCCAGTGGCAGTCCTCATTCATGTGCCCACACCACATTCTCCACAGTTCCCGGTGATCTGCCAGTACTAAATCCTTTGATGCCAGTTAACCACAGACATGTAGGATGAGGGAATTTGAAACTGTGGTCACTGCAAAAGGAAGTCATTTTTTTTACATATGGTGGGTCAGCGAGGATGATGAAGGTGATGCCTAGGAGCTTCCTTTGGTCAGGGAGTAAAGGAGCTGCCATGATTGTCTGTGGACAGACCCGGAAAGTATTTCTTGGACACAGAGGTGTCTAGCAACACTGACGAGTCGTTCATGCTGGATGTTGAGGAGCCGGATGAGATCAGCACCAAGGATGAGGATGAAGACAACATCGAGGAGATGAACCAAGCCTCCACTGAGGTACACTGTGTGTGTGTATGTGTGTGTCTGTGTGTGTGTGTGTGTGTATGTGTGTGTGCCTCTGTGTGTGTGTGTGCCTCTGTGTGTGGTGTGTGTGTGTGTGTGTGTGTGTGTGTGTGTATCGAGTGCAGTGCCTCGTGTGCCTGTGTGGTGTGTGTGTGTGTGTTGTGTGTGTGCATGTGCCTCTGGGTGTGTGGTGTGTGTGTGTGGTGTGTGTGTGTAGAGGCTGTGGGTGTTGTGGATATGTGTGTGGGAGGGTGTATGTGTGTTTGTGTGTAGAGAAGAACTAGTTTCATTTTGTAATGGAATTTCCAAAATTTATTGATCTAAAAAAGAAATTTACTCCAAGGAAATATGCGAGCCTAAGTCTGGTTTTATTTTATTTGTGCAGTTTATTTAAAGCAGGGAGGGGTAAATATTTCAACTTTGGCAAATCTATGAAAATGAGTAAGGCAGTATGATAATCTGTTCCTTGCTTCATGCAGTCCACCAATGTTTGCAATATATTATACTTCCCGTTGATATATCACAATATTTGTCCAATCACTATTTGAGAATGATTTGCAGTTAAGTTTGATTTGTATTTGATAATATGCCCAGTTTGTTGTTTCTTATTCTTATGCCCCAAAATGAGTCAAAAGATTAAATTTCCTTGTGTGTCTGTGTGCGCATGCATGTGCATGTGTGTGTGTGTGTGTGCAGGTGTGTGTGTGTGTATGGGTGTACACTCAAATAAAGCTATCTGATATAGCCCCCCCCCCCCCCCCACACCCTACCATCCTCCCTGCCCCAAATTATTGTGTTTGAAAGAAACATACTGGAAAGAAACATAGCAAAAAATCAAGCAAGTAGTTTTGTTGAAAGTGGACATAGCCTGAAATGAAGTGGCTCTGTTCACAGCCCCACAGAGAGCAGCAATATACCCCTGATGAGAGTGGTACAGTCCATCAAGCACACCAAGCGGGCTGGCTCAAAGACCATCAAGGAGGGGTGGATGGTACACTTCACAGAGAAAGACAAAACAGTAAGTCATAGGGGCCATTTTGTTCCTCTTCATGGAAGACATCAGCAGCAGTTCACACGAGAGAGGTGGTGGTGGTGCCTTTTCCCCCATTCAGTTTCATGGTTACATGTGCATACTGAATGAGTGACTATTGTTTGAATGCTTGTGGTGACTTTGAGTCAGACAGAACACTGGTTTCAACAAACAGTAGAGATTATGGTTTACCAACATCTGACAGAATTACATTGGAGTTCATGGGATATGAATAAGTGGAGTCACTGTTTTGTGTGGTGTATATTTCTACAGCTCTGATTTTAACCGCATGTGTCTTTCATTGCTGAGTGTTATGCTATTTGAGTAATAGTTTTAAAAATGAGTGATCTAGAATTTCCGCCTCTCTCTGGGTTTTAAGAGGATGTGTGTTGTCAGTTAGACTCACAAATGAACTCGTGTGTTGGGCCCCTGGTCAAAATGGTTTTTAAATAGTACTACACTGAAAACTTCACCATCACATTGAAGGGGCCATTCCAAAGAATGCCTGGTTTCTTGCACCAAAGAATCATGACCTGTAATCCCTGACCCTCGTGAGGTGTAAGCCAACTGTCACTGAGGCCACTCTTTGTTGGAGAGACAGTATCAGAAAGTGACTGCATTTGACAGTTTCCTTTTTTTTACATTCTGGCACGGCACAGACTAAGTCATTGAAGAAACTATGTGGGGAGTTTTTTGTCAGTTGTGTTTGTTTGTTTGCCTTTCTTTCAGAAGCTAAGTAAAGAATTACATTTTCTTTCTTGTTTTTCACATTTTCTTTGTTTTCTTCACAGTTTTTGTTCTTTTCTGCAGGAAAATCATGTGCAGAAGAACAAGTCATACCCTTTGTCAGGGGATTTTATTTTTGGTCTTGAAATAAGCTGTGTAGCCTGACTCAGCCGCGTGCTGAAGTGTCAAGGTAACAGAGGTAAGAACTGTGTGTGACGGCAAGCAAAACCCGTAGGGTGTAAGAGCTGGGAGGAATTGCTGTTCTGCAGACTGCTGCAGTGCAACATTCGGAGTGCCCCTTGTACAGTGGGACTTCCCTCCGGGAATGGTCTCCACAAATGCTTAAATACGGGTCTGTAGACTGGAGGGAGATCGGCGTCGTACGAGGTGAATGAAGTGTCGGACAAAGAGGACAAATCTCCGGAAAACCATAAGAGAAGAGATTTATGTTTGAATGGTGTTTAGTGTGAGGTCTCATGGGGTTGTAAAATCGTGTGTTTGACAATTCAGGTTATGGAGTTTAGGAGCCCAGTGTTTTTTAAGGCTGATTTTGGCTGCTCAGCCAGACTTGCTGTTTGAAAGTCCATTAGTGGACACTTTACGTTCACCAACAAAGCACAGGGTTTTAAGAAGTCTTTGACATGAACTAATTCACATAGCCTTCATATTTAATCATTTTAGGTACATTATTAATCATAGGTCTTGCAAAGCCATCTCGAAACAGCAGCGCTCTACGCACTATTACCTGTTTGATCATGGACAGTTTTTTTTGACGTGAAGACATGTTTGGATCTTCAGAATAATCCAGAAGTCAACAGAGCTAAATTGTGGCTGTTCGTTATAGAGATAGAATGCTGATTTGGAGATAAAGAAAATTGAATTCTCAAAGAAAAAAATATCGAAAACAGGTAATCATATACATAGAAAAATATTTTTCCTGAGAGCATCTGCACCTTTGTTGAGGGTTAATGTTTACAAACTGGAGAACAACAAATGTAAAAGAAGGTAAAATGGAAGGGTCCTGAACTCCAGGATTTCTGCACTTTCTTCCATTATAGTGCCTAGGTGTTGGTGCTATATGCCTAATGTCATGCAAAAGGTATGCTTGTATCTTTTATTCGTTTGATGAGGACTGATTTAAGATATAATCAGCCCTGGTATGGCCTCTCTTGGTCCGTGGGGCCATTAAGCAAGGGTGAATTTGAAAATCAAGTGAAGAAAAGAAAATGAAATCATATCCTATCGATTTGATGGTAGTCATTTGAGAGTCTTTTCGTTTCATGGTGACCAAGTTTTTATTTTTGCTTTTGTGGTTGGTTGTTTGTTGCTTGTGTTTGATTTTCCATTGCAACTGTATGCTCTGTTTCTCAGAGACGTCGACACTTGTGGAGGCTGGGACCCCAAACGGGTTACCTCTTGTGGATGAGAAGTCCAGCGATATTACAAGGTACAGTTGAGCGGGTGCTGATGGAGGTGGGAAGTGGAGCTGTCAGATTACAATTTTATTTGTATTAGATATCTTTTCATTTTTGTGTCTGGAGGGGTTTAAAATGACAAAGAGAGAGTGTGGTGTACACATTGCAGGTGTGTGTGTGTGTGTGTGTGTGTGTGTGTGTGTGTACCTGAGTAGAACATTTTCAGTGTGTGAATGGAAAAAAGATATCTTTGGATATGCATGGGATTTGAGCTTTCAAAGTGTGTGTCTTGAGAGTTCTCTGTGTTGTATGTGTCCATATGTGTGAATGCATAGGTTCAGATACTTGATCCACACCAAACACACGCACGCACACACGTACGCACGCACACCACTTTACGCAGCCCCACACCAAACACCACACGCACACAACACACACACACACACCCACACCACACACCACACCCACACACACAACACACCACACAAGTGTCTTGAATAGTCACAGGAGAAAACCTTCACATTCACATCTGTGTAAAGAATGTCCAGGATTGGTAGGGTGGTCTCAAATTTAGTTTTTTGAGATTGAGAATTCCATCCGCACTTACCCCTCTATGATGTTTGAAAGAAAATGGTTGTCACAACATTCTTATCATTATCAGCAAAGAGTTGTACAACACTCTCACCAATTGCGGCAGGAGATTCCTATGGACAGCATCACAGCCATAGAGCCCAAATCAAAGCCCCAGAGGGCATTGACTACTCCGGGCACAAACGTCTTTGAAATCACAACCACGCCGGCGGCGTCAGGTACTGTGTAGGGGAGGAGGACCTCAGCTACGGACACCACGACTCCACATTGTGGCTCGGCAGAGAGCGGCAGGGGTTGGAGCAGGGCGCGGGCACTGAGGAGAGGCCTCGAGGCAGGCTCTGATGCCCGTCACCCACCAGTCCTCAGGCAAAGCCAATGACGATGGTAAGCGATGGGCGAGGGGAAAAGGTGAGCAATGAGAGGGACTAGGGAAAACTGTGTAGGGGTCCAGAATCCTTACTTTTTTGTCCGCGTGGAAAGTTAGCACTCGTTAGCGTTTACAATGATATGTATATTCGTATCCCGTGGGTTGCGGTTTCTTCCGCCATTTTAGGGAAAATTCAGACGTTGAAGCTCTTTACTGTGTCGAACATATGAGTGGTGAGAGTGGTGACCTCTTCACCTCAAAACCAGACCACAAAGGGGGAGAGTGCTGACATCTTCACCTCCAGACATCGGACCAAATAGGAGGGGGAAGAGAGATGACATCTTCACCTCATACATAAGCCACACAGGAGGGGGAGAGTGAGTGACAGTTTCACTTCAAAACATCAGACCACACATTGGGGTGAGAGAGATGACATCTTCAGAACATCAGCCACACCGGAGGGGGAGTGGTGACATGACACAGATCACCACACAGGAGGGGGAGAGTGGTGACATCTTCAGACCTCAGACAGGAGGGGGGAGAGAGTTGATGAAATCTTCACCTCGTACACGAGACTACACAGCAGGGGGAGAGAGATGGACACAGACGCACAGGAGGGGGGGACGTGGTGACATTTTCCACCTCTACATCAGAATACATAGGAGGGAGAGAGATGACATCTTCACCTCTTACATCACGACTAACAGGGAGGGGGGAGAGTGAGACACAGACAACACAGGAGAGGAGAGAGATGCAATTTCACTCAAACATCAGACCACACAGGAGTGGAGAGAGAGGGACCATTTTCACTTCAAACATCAGACCACACAGGAGGGAAAAATCAGACCACTCATGAGGGGGAGGTGAGAGAGATGACATTTTCACTTCAAACATAGACCACACAGGGAAGGAGGGAGAGAGTGACATTTTCACTTAACCATCAGGACCACACAGAGGGCGGGAGAGAGATG
>JADBJO010006872.1:7500-15000 GCA_016801955.1 Conus betulinus
TCAAACTGAAAGTCAAAGTCAATGTCACAATTCAAAGTCCAAGTCAACATCAAAATTGAAATTGCGGTCAAAATCTAGATCCATATCACAGACACAGACCCCAGACACAGACAAACACAGACACACACACAGACAGATACGCACACATACACACATTCGCGCACACGCACACGCACACACACACACACACACACACACAAGCTTATGTGCACAGTATAAACAAAGCTATAAAGGAATGTACACATTTCTTGCAGACTGGCAGACAGAGAAAGACAGGATACAAATGAGATTAGCATTTTCATCCAAATTTCACAAGATACACATGTGCATGTAGGCAACACAAATAACATGCAGGCATGTAAGGCACTTAAATTTTTCTGGGTACACATAGGCAAACATCCCATGGTTATCAGTATTCAAATGCCAAGCGCAACTTGTGCTTACATCACACACTTTCGCTGTGTATGTCACTGGAAGCAGTGATGATTCATCAAAATTTCATTGCAAAGTTGTTTGGGTTCTGAGTGAAATGAAAGTGATTGGATGATTTTTTTATGAAGAAACCAGACTGGTCATCACAAATGGCTGATGCTCAAGATTTCCTGAGCAGTGACAGCACCAGTGTCAGCAGGAATTTTACAGAAATAGTTGATTCATTCAGAAAATTTCACAAATGTCAGAGTTTCCTTCCTTGTGATTTTTTTGTGCAGAAATGTGTTCATTTTTTGTCAAAAACATTACAGATCAACATAGATGAAGCCAACATAACCGAGCTGAAAATCTTGGTCAAATGCCAAGAGTTCAAGTTGTGACAAAGCCATCAATTCAAATGTAAAATAGCAAACTGATGGACAATTATTTGAAAAGAATGAAAAGGGCATGATTATTGCATAAGAACAGACATTTCAGGTGAAAATCAAATAAATTTCTACTATCGTTTTGGATGAAAAACAATAATGATTTGGTCAGACTTTAGAATCATAAGCCAAGTTGCCCTTTATGATCCACAGAATGATTCGTCCAATTATTGCATCAACTCCCATTTACAACTGAAAACTGCAAGAAAAGTGAAAAATGTTTATAACTGTCATTTGCGTCATGTAACCAAATCATAGTTTTTTCACTATTTGGTTTCTACTAAGTAAGAGGCGGGTGTCACTGACAGACCGATGTCAATGCAACATTGTTTTATTTTACTGTCGATGAAATTTGTTTGTATGAGTTAATATGAATTTAATTCATGTCCTATATTTTTTTTTACAAAATTCTCTAATTTTCCTTTTTTTTTTCTCTTTTTTCTCCTTTTTTTTCTAACAGTTAACTTCAGGTCTGATAAGTGCGTCCAGCTGAAAGACAAACAGACCATGATTCGCACTTTCGCACTTGAACAAACATGGGCAACTTTTTTTCAAGGTCCACCTTACTTCACAAAATCTAAGACAACTTCAATACTCGAGCTCAGATTAACATTTTTCTTTGAAATGCAAAAGAAAACGATTATCAAGAATTTCATGAGCAAAAGAAATCAGTCCTGTACATAGAAAATGGTAACTTTCTATCACAATGTTGTCTCCACTAGCCAAATTTTGACCTTCAAAAGCAATGAGAATGTTTTCATTTTCTATCTGGATTGTTGAATCCTTCATGTGATCTCAGCGAAAACAGTCACTCTTCTTTTTACTTTCATCTCATACTTACCCATTCATAGAAAGACCGATGCACAAATGCGTTGAAAACCCTCAGCTCTTACAGACAAAATCTGATTGCCATGAGACTGAGAGTGGTGAGCTTCACACAGAACTTTGTCAAACATGGGTTGAGTAATAAACTAGAGTGTATGTAAAAAAAAGATAACAGATTGATGAAAAAACAACCTGTCGATACACAGCCTCATATGCATTGATAAACAAACAACCTGTCAACACACAGCCTCATATGCATTGATAAACAAAGAACCTGTCAACACACAGCCTCATATGCATTGATAAACAAACAACCTGTCAACACATAGCCTCACATACACTGATAAACAAACAACCTGTCGACACACAGCCTCATATACGTTAATAATGAACAACCTGTCAACACACAGCCTCATATACGTTGATAAATGAACAACCTGCTGACACACAGCCTCACCTGGAATCCTGGCGCTCCTGGTCCCCCTGTGGGCCCACGCTCTCCCATCTCTCCCTAAAACATCAATCAACCAATCAATTAACAAACTGATCGGTCATCCAAAAAAAGTCAAAAGAGGAGAAAGGGTAGCCAAGAAGAACACACACACACACACACACACACACACACACACACACACACACACACACATACATGAATTCATTCACACACACACACACACACACACACACACACACACACACACACACACACACATACATGAATTCATTCACACACACACACACACACACACACACACACACACACACACACATACATGAATTCATTCACACACACACACACACACACACACACACAACACACACACACACACACACATACATGAATTCATTCACACACACACACACACACACACACACACACACACACACATATACATGAATTCATTCACACACACACACACACACACACACACACACACACACACACACACGCGCGCGCGCGCGGGAACACATCCAAACACACACACACACTCGCACGCATGCACGCACGCGTGCACACACACACACACACACACACACACACACACACACCAGCCCACATGAATTCATTCATACATGCATGCGTGCGCATGCACATGCGCGCACGCACACACACACACACACACACACACACACACACACACATACACACACACACACACACCTTTTCAACCATGCAGTTTGAGTGACAGTTCACTTCATTTCCTTTAAAACCTTCTTTGTGATGACTGTTTGTCCATTGTCGATATTCTCCATACCACAGAAAGGAAATGAACACTTGTTCCTCGTACTTACTCACGCGCGCGAGCGCACACACACACACACACATACACACACGCGCACACACACACACACACACACACACACACACACACATCACACATACACACACATCACTTGTGAGTGCACACACTCCTACATACACACGCATCCCAAAAGCAAAATCTGCATCAAAGCGGTCATTAGAAAGATGATGATAACAAAGATGATGATCATGGTGTTAATGACGATGAAGACGAACACAAAGCAGAACATGATCAGTGCATGTTGTTCTAGCCTGTCTGGTCAAGTGGTTTCAGAGAGAAAACATTGGGCAAAATACACAGACAGTAGCAACAAGCATGGGCATGATAACAAGAATGGGCATGATTACACAGATAAACAGACAGATAGGCACAGACACAGATGTAAGGAGGGACAAGAGACAGAGGCTCAGACTGAGACAGACAGAAAACATTTTTTTTAAAAAGACACGCAGAGGCAGAGGGTGAAGGGTGGGGATGGAAGGGGAGGGGAGATGGGGGAGGGGGTAACAAAGGCACACAGAGACACAGAAAGAGACGAAGAAAGACAAAAAGGGGAGACACAGAAATTGAAAAAAAAGGGATACATAGAGATACATGTGCGTGTGTGTGTGTGTGTGTGTGTGTGTTTGTGCATGTGTCTGTGTTTGTTTGTTTGTTTGTTTGTTTGTGTGTGTGTGTGGTGTGTGTGTGTGTGTGTGTGTGTGTGTGTGTGTGTGTGTGTGTGGTGTGTGTGTGTGTGTGCATGTGTGTGTGCGTGTGCATGTGCATGTGTGTGTGTGAGCGTGTGTGTGTGTGTGTGTGTGTGTGTGTGTGTGTGTGTGTGTGTGTGTCTGTGTGTGTGTGTGTGTGTGTTTATTTTTATTTTATTTGTGTGTGTGTGTGTGTGTGTGTGTGTGTGTGTGTGTGTGTGTAGGTATGTGTATGTGTATGTGTGTTGTGTGTGTGTGTGTGTGCACATGCACATGCGCGCGAGCGTGCATGCATGCATGCTTGCATGCGTGCGTGTGTGTGTGAGCGCTAGATGTGGTGATAGATCTAGATACAGATACAGTAGGATAAAGACAGATAGATATACACAGAAAGAAAAAAAAAAAAAGACAGAGAGATCACAAGAAAAAAACAGAGACACAAACAGAGATTGAAGAAAAATCACACACACACACACACACACACACACACACACACACACACACACACACACAAAAGAAGACAGACAGAAGGATTCGAACCTCAGGTCCAGGCTGACCCTGGGGTCCCGTTTCTCCAGTGGAACCTACGTCACCAGGTGGGCCACGGGCTCCGGGGCTCCCATAGTTCCATCTCTTTCCCGGGCAACCCCTGATTGGGCAAAGAAACAACAGCAGAGAGAAATGTAATTTTAACTGCAAAGAAAACTCTGTTGGTCCACATGTCAGACACATTTCAGGCTTTGACTGTCATGAGATCTCTCGTGAGGCTACAAAACACTGCATGCTAATCTTATATATCAGACCTGTTCTGTCGGTTTCTGTGTCTTTATCTGTTTGTATTCTTGCTCCCTATTTAAAATCCACACTCCGCCAAGGCTTAAAGCAGTGTCAGACCAACTGACACAGGCTAAACACTAAGGCCACATCAAAATGTTGTTACGCTATGCATAGTTATGTGGGGATTGTCTTCAGTCATGACAAGCTCCTAGCATAACATTATCAGTCTCCAAATCCCCCGAAGTTGGAGAGCGGCTGCCCACATGGCGGGGTAATCAAAAACGGTTGCACACGTAATGTTCTCAACCCAAGCTGATGCATTTGTACCAAAGTGTTCAAGTGCTTCAGCTGTTCGGATGATCCCTGGAGTCTTTCAGCCAGGGTACGACAACAACAACAAAATCCACACTGCTCCGTCTGATCTTCTCACAGTCAAGGGGGCTACTCATGAGGACACTGGGCAGATCAAGATCATTTCAGTCTGGTGCTAGACAGTCGCATGTGTCCATGCAACAGCGTGGTGCAGTGAAACGACATGTGGATTCTAAGGGAAATAACTGTGATCACACCATGACAAAAGTACTCTCTCTCCCCAGACTCTCTCTCCCCCAACTTTCTAAACATTTGATTCACAGGCAGATAAGAGAGGAGGGGGTTGCGGAAAGACAAACACAACAGCAGAAGGGGGGGGGGGGCTGAGGAGGGGAAGGGGGAAGACCAGGGGAAGACCGTGAACAGAGGAAAAGTGGTAGAACAAAAGCGAGGGCGATCAAAGAGGAATTGAGAAAGCAGTGGAATAGGAAAGGACAAAAACAACTGTGAGTGAGGGGGGGGGGGGGGGGGGGAAGGGGGGGGGGGTGTGATGAGGATGCAAGAGCGGGAATTGCGGAGAAGCGGGGGACAGGATGAGTTTGGGAAGGAGGTGGGGCAGGGAGGAGGAGAGAAACGCTTAAACAGCCTGAAACACAAGTGACTGAAACAGATCAGGCTTGAATGATTGAGTTTGATGCGTGGACCATGATTCATATCAGCCATACCATGACAGCACTGTCATTTCATATTCATGCGTTTGCAGACATGTTTTGCATAATGGATTCGTAGATCCTCATGGCACAGTGTTTCACTTGGGCAGAGCTCAACACAAGGTAAGGTCTGGTGCATCTTCAAACTGCTGTTCTGTTAATCTCAATCTGAACAGCTTGTGTCTGCAGCAGCTCTCAAATTTCAATTTTTGACCACAAAACATGCTGAGGTGTTTTTTGTTTGTTTGTTTTCTGTCTTCAGTTGTTTTCTATTTGTTGGTCATGAACATGGATGCAATCCCTACTGAGTTCAAATCTTTGTTCAAAATGTTGTATCGCCATTTTGCACCGAATACGAGAAGTGGCTGCTCGTTCTTCGTTTTCATTGTCCTAAACATTGTTTGTTTTGCCTGAAGAAGACCCAAGAGGTCGCGATGCACTGTGCTTTGTCCTGCACTCTGTCTGTATCGTCTGGTGCAACCAACATCCTTTCTTTTTAAAATTTGCTTCATTTTCCGCCCTCAGTCACCTCATTTTGAAACTTAAAATTTTGTATGTTCACTTTGTGACAGTTGTTTGACCTGTTCCCATCCCCTGCAGCTGCCCCTTTCCTCCCCCTTCCCCTTCTTCTCTTACCTTCTCCCTCATCTCCCTCTCTTTCATTCTCCCCTCTGTTTTACCCATTCATCTCTCCCCTTTATCCATTCCATTCCTCTTCCCCCTTCCCCCTTCCCCTCCCTTCTTCCTCTCCCCTCCTTTTTTTTTCCCCTCCCCTCACTACCAACCCTTCCCTCTCTTCCCACACTTCCTCTCCTTCATCCCGTTCCCTCATCCCCTCCCTTTCCCCCATCCGTACCCCTCCACCCCGTCCAACAACCGCCTTCGTTCTTCCCCATCCTTCTCTTCACCTATCTTTCCATGTCAATGTCTGGAAAGTCATGGGAGAGAAATTACTTTGTTCTGTCATGGGACTGATCACTGTTATCTCCCCTGTGACCTGCTTTGAATGCTGACATCCCTAGACTTCGCAATATTGTCTCATTTAAAATGTGACTGATGTGACCGTCTGTCAAAAAAAAAAAAAATTAAAATTCAGTCTTTATGTATCATGCACGTGAATGAGTCACCATGCCAGATTTGGAGAAGATCAGATCAATATTTGCGGATTTGGATATGGAACAAGAAAGAGAGACACACAGAAAGCGCGCTATATATCATATGGCTCTGGTCCATAGGTTCAAGAAATCTTGTTGCAAAAACGTCTGTGTGGATATGTGAATCCTTTGCTTTAAATCAGTCATTCGGCTCAAAGTCAGTTAGGTGTACAGGAAACCAGGTAATACAGGATGGTAAATCTAAAACACAAAGATGAAACTTCATGAAAAGACTTGGTATTAGTTCCACCAGACAATGCAGACAAACAGAGTGCAGAACAAAACACAATGCATTTCGACCTTTTGGGTCTTCTTCAGGCAAAAACAAACAGCATTCAGGATAATGAAGATGAAGAACTTGCTTCTCAAATTCGGTGCAAAATGGGTGTTGGATGAAAACGATTTTAGCAAATTTTCAACAGGTTTCTCAACAGCTGATGTTTAATAAGGAAGATCTTCATTCCAAGATTGAAAAAAAAAATTCATATTTCACTTGTACTTTGACTGTGTACTTTGCAATCTCATATCTATGTTTTTTAGGACGGAAAACACACTAAATGAGGGCAACTTATTTCTTTCATCTTACAGTTGTTGATATATAATTCAGCTAATGAAGTTAGGGCGTTAATAACTTCATCTGTTCTAATGTTATTTTCGCATCCAAATATAACAAGATGTTCATTAAAATGGAAAGCCCCCCAGCCAACATACATCTCTGAGTAAGTGTTGACAGGAAACCCATCCCCCAAAAAATGAGCAAACCGACACTTCCAAAAGATGCACTGAACATTTTCCTCGTCAGTTTCACAAAAAGAATATTTCTTGGTTTCATTCAAATTCACATTCAGTAACTTTGCATTGGTGCCTAGGAT
>JADBJO010006872.1:22500-25000 GCA_016801955.1 Conus betulinus
TGCAAAAGTGAAAAAAAAAAAAAAAAAAACTGATACCAACAAATAGTCCTGGATGTGGTTGGACTGAACAGTGAAGGATGCACCACTCCATGCTCACATTTCTGTCAGACTGCACGGCTTTGAACGAAAATTTAAATTTTTTTTTTTTTGTTTTTTTGAAGAACAGGGGTGTGGGGAAGGGGGAGGTCGGGAGGAAGGAGGAGGGGGTGGGGGGGGGGGAGGGTGATAGTGGTCAGCCTGCCTTGTGGATCCTGGCCAAAGATGCAGGATCAGTATCTTCACTTTTGCACTGGTGGAGTTCCACTGCGTACATTGAAGGCATTCACCACTTCTCATTCACTACTTCCTGTTGATGTGATAGGCTCTGCGTCTGCCTCCTGTTTCATCCACTACTTCCTGTTGATGTGATAGGCCCTGTGTCTGCCTCTTGTTCATTCACCACTTCCTGTTGATCTGAAAGGCTCTGCGTCTGCCTCCTCTTCATTCGCTACTTCCTGTTGATCTGAAAGGCTCTGTGTCTGCCTCCAGTTCATTCACCACTTCTTGTTGACCTGATAGGCTCTGTGTCTGCCTCTTGTTCATTCACCACTTCCTATTGATCTGATAGGCTCTGTGTCTGCCTCTTGTTCATTTCACCACTTCCTATTGATCTGATAGGCTCTGTGTCTGCCCCCTGTTCATTCACTACTTCCTGTTGATCTGATAGGCTCTGTGTCTGCCTCTTGTTCATTCACCACTCCCTATTGATCTGATAGGCTCTGTGTCTGCCCCCTGTTCATTCACTACTTCCTGTTGATCTGATAGGCTCTGTGCCTGCCTCTTGTTCATTCACTACTTCCTGTTGATCTGATAGGCTCTGTGTCTGCCTCTTGTTCACAGGTTGGCTTATTGTTCATCCCATTTTGCAGCTAACAGTGTGGTTCAGTTCAGTTCACTGTAGATTACAGCCCCGCCAGTTGCTACAGGCCATAGCAGGGCTGACACCCCTTTGAGGTCACCCTCTCAAAATAGATTGAGTAATAAAAAGTACGCACACAACTCATTAAAACAGATTTTCTAATAAAAAATAAATAATGTCAGGAACTGAGTTTAAATTTTCCTTTGGTAAATATCTTAGCTCTGATGAAAAGTTTTTATCTCTTTCACAAACTCAAAAACTCACATCCAGTGGGACATATTTGAACAAGATTTTTCACAGTCTGCCGTCAAGGGTTCATGTTCGACATCAGGTAAGTCCTAACACTGTACAGGAACATGTTTTACAATTATGGGTACATCACATAGAATACATCACAGCTTCTTCACCTTTCGAAAGATGACAGTGGGTGAAAAAGGAGTGGCACGTGTGAAAATGGCACGAGACCATTTCTTCTTTGCAACCGTAATGGCATTCGGTCAAATTTGGTCAAATTTGAGTCAAATTTGGAAGAATTCATTATCCATCTGCCAACTCCATACCTCTTGCCAGATAGAAGCCTGAGCTTTGGGATTCAGATCAATGTGAGCGACAGAGAATCTAATCTGCTCAAGTCTTTTATCTGAGGCATTCTTGGCAAGCTGATCAACCACTTTATTGCCTTGAATACTGACATGTCCAGGTACCCGTGCAACACTACACTGTAAACATCAAATGTTAGAGAAGTGTACAGTTCGCACAGTTTCAATGGTTGAGGTTGTTTGAGAGTATGGCCAGTAATGGTCTCAGCTGATAATGTCACGTAACATCTTGCACACACGTAAAATCCTATCACCAAGTTCGGGGGAGAGAAGGCCAGTTTAGCCGTTGGTATGGCTGACAATGTTGCACACAGCATCCACCCTGCATGAAAAATCGAAAGAATGAAGGAAGAAAGTCGAGTGAATGATGTTGACTGAATGACATGGAAAACAACTGAATGAAGCACCAGCAGGCTGCTCTTCAGTCAGCTCCACCCAGGTAGGCAGCCTGTTGTGTAAATGAGAATGTGGATTGTAATGCGCCTAAGCGTTTGGTCTCTAGTCCAGAATAGTCGTTATGTAAGTACTTTCAGTAACAATAGAATAAGAATAACAATAATAATAGTAACAATGATAACAACAGCATCAAGCATCAAGTATCAGCATCAAGTAATACCAGAGTGAAGTATGAAGCAGCACAGACGGTGGTTCACATGCAGGCGAACATTTCATGCAGGCAGTGTGCCAACATCGCCGCATTTCGGGGCGTCTTTCCGACAATCAACCTATCCATCAACCCATCCAGTGACAAGCTAAGCAACTTACATGAGCTCCCTTGGGCCAGGTATCCCAGGACTTCCTCCCAAGCCGGGTGTGCCTCGGGGACCATGGAAACCCGGAGGTCCTGGTACTCCAGGATCACCCTGGAGAAGGAAAAACACATGGAACCATTCCTTAAAAAAAAAAAATAAAATAACAAACAACAAGGGTAACTCTTGCTCCCCATGGTGAGACAACTGCATGAAAATGACTCCCAGCAAATGTTTACAACCTGCTTCTCTGA
>JADBJO010006872.1:32500-35000 GCA_016801955.1 Conus betulinus
TGTGTGTGTGTGTGTGTGTGTGTGTGTGTGCGTCTTCCAGTCTGTGTACTTCACTTGCATTAATCTAGATGAAGGGGAGAAAAAATTGTCTTTCTTTCTTCACAGACAGAGGTTGGAATCCGGCCCTCAACAGTATGGCTCAGCTTCAACGTGACTGTTATACCCATGTTTTAGTATCTATGCAGACAACGTATGCATCTCATTTGTATGGTTTCATATACTTCATTTCTTCTTTGTTGGATACATTTTTTTCCCTAATTAACAACAAAGATTGGTCTGAATGCTCGACAGCTTCACCTTGGTGCCTGGCGGTCCCATGGAGCCTGGTTCTCCGTTGCGTCCAAGATCTCCCTGTGAACACACAAATGTGCACACACACACACACACACACACACACACACACACACACACGTTGCCCTTTACAGACTTGAACACACATCCTCCTCTCCCTCGCTCTACCCCATCCCCCCTCCACCCCCCCCCACCCCCCACCCCACCAAACTCCACCGAAAAAAAAATCCCCTCCCCAAAAAATCTCATTAATAGTACAGCTGAACTCGGCATCTTTTTTTTTTTCTTGAACTGCAAAAAACAAAAACTTGGAGATGGTTTGGCATCAATTCAGACTTGCTAGACAGGTTTGCTTACGATTACAGGTTTTCTCTGTGTTTCTTGATAGCAGGCTCTTCACAAGTTTTGGTTCTTGAAAGTCCTAACTCAATCTATCCCATGACCCAGTGCTGTTTGGGCACCACTGAACGTCGTTCTCAGTCTGTGCCTAAGTAGCATTCTGACAAAAGCACTGTGCCTACCGACACTGATTGCAAAGTGAGGCAGCTGCGGGCGGAAATCTAAAAAAAAGTGTGAAAAATTATTGATAAAAGATTGAACGCCCATCTTTGTGTTGAACTGGATGAAGATTAATGATTGCTCTCATTCATTTTTGTTGTCCTGAGCGTTGTGTATCCTGCCTGAAGAAGACCTAAGAGTTTGAAACCCATTGTGTTTTGTCTCATGATTCGTTTGTCAGCGTTTTTTGCTCAAGTTTTATCAACAATTTTTCAAATTTCTACCCAAACTGGTGCATCAGCTCATGGATATACATGCACTACACTG
Organism: Conus betulinus; assembly: GCA_016801955.1. Lineage (NCBI taxonomy): Eukaryota > Metazoa > Mollusca > Gastropoda > Neogastropoda > Conidae > Conus > Conus betulinus. The sequence continues at coordinate 33,617 of JADBJO010006872.1, forward strand.
CAGAATGCTTCATACGCATGTTAAATTTCACTGTTTAATTTTGAACCATTTGCGTGTTTGCTATGCTAATATTAAAGAAAAAAAAAAAAACAAGTGAGTTATGCAAAAAAAAAATTAATTAGTAAAACTTGTCTGAGTTTTTCAAAGTCTCAACAGTTCGAAAAAGCATGACATTATATGAAATTGAGTTTTACAAACTACTAAACAAATAAAACATCAACTGTTCAGAAAGCATAACATTACATGAAACTGAACATTAAGTAGTGGGGGAAAAGAAGTGCAAGTTAACAATTCTTCCATCATTATTGTAATGACTTTACAAAAGAAAAAAGAAAAAGAAGTTGACGATGAAGAAAATGGGAAAATGTATACTACAAATATGAAAACCCTTCACTAGCTACATGAAACTGAGTTATACAAATAGATTAATAAATAAACCATAATAATGTCTGAATTTCTCAATACATCAACACTTCGAAAAAGCGTAACATGTCACGAAATTTTAACATGTTGATACATAACAATTTCGCAACGGTCGTTTGAAATTGTGAACTCTTGGTGAAACAGCTTTGAGACATCACAGTGCAAACGAAATGCTCCTCCATTCAAGATGACGTCTTCTACTGGCACGCCAGAGGAGCCTCTCACAGCTGTAAACTCTGAAATGTTAAAACACCATCCTTCCTTTTTTTTTTTTTTATTTACTTTTTTCCTTTTCTCCAATTGATAGTATATCCGCTTTTCTGTCGTTCTGCAGTCACAAAGTTGTGAGACTACATCCAGTCCAGAGTAGACACTTCATGTCCATTCTGCTGAATCCATTTTTGCCTTATAGTATTGCTGTTTTGTTTCATCTTTTTTTTCTGTTTTCATTCATTTTCTTTTAATTCTGAGAGTAATAAATCATGTGGGTTTTTTCTCTTTTTTCATTTTTATTGAAGTTTTTCTACTGAGGATATAAACCATGTCTGTTTGGGTTTGGTTTTTCACTATTTTTGTTTAATTTGAGAAGATAATTTTTTCCCCTAATTCACTGTTTACTTTTTCAGTCCATGGGTAATCATTTATTTTTCCATCAGGCTTTTATTTAATTAGGTGTTCATGTTTCTTTTTTTCAGTCTACGCGTGATCATTTTTTTTTTCCATTAGGCTTTTATTTTTTGTTTTTAAATCTGAGAGTAATCTATTATATGTTTTTGATCAAGTGGGTTTTTTATGAAAGTAATACATTTCTGACACTGAACATAATATTTGTTTTCTTATCTGAGTGTGATAAATTTTTTTTTTCTTATTAATGTTCAACTTTTTTTTCTGAGGATGACAAATAACATATTTCTGACATACATTTACTTTGTTTTTAATCTGAGAGGGATAATTATCTGTA
>JADBJO010006872.1:47500-50000 GCA_016801955.1 Conus betulinus
TTACAGCAGATCAAATTTTCTGTAGGAGCATGCAAATCACGCACAATGTTTTTTGAGGGAGAAAAAAGGGGTAAAATTGAGAGATGCCATCAATTTTCTGACACAACTCAACATACAGCCAACAGCACATGGGATTTCACACTAGGAATGCTGAAAATGAAGTTGAAAGCCTAGCGATGTGCCATCCTTATAATTAGGAAAGACCGTGATCTTGGATACCTAAATGGCTGAAACGAAGATCAAATGATGCAGATGCTCATTGATAATAACTCTTCCGCAATTCTCGTATGAAGATCTGATGACTGCTTAAAAAACACTAGCCTGAGGGAAGTTTATCATCATCATCATCATCATCATCATCATCATCATCATCATCATCATCACCACCACCACCACCACCACCACCACCACCACCATTATTATGCTTATCATAGTGATCATCATTATCGGTTGTAGAAAAACCACAATCACTATCACTATCACTCATCATCATCATCATCATCATCATCATCATCATCATCATCATCACCATTATTATGCTTATCATTATAATCATCATTATCAGTTGCAAAACGACCAAAATCATCATCATGATCATCATGATCATGATCATCATCATCATCATCATCATCATCAACATCGTCACCGCTGTTATCATCTTTATCATTATCAACACATAATCAGTTGCAGAATGACCAAAATCACCATTGTGTCTTCATCATCATCATCATCATCATCATCATCATCATCATCACTACCATTATCATCTTGATCATTATCATCATCATTATCAACAATTTTTGTAGAATGACAAAATCATCATCATCATAATCATCATCATCATCATCATCATCATCATCATCATCACCTTTACCATCCTTGTCATCATCCTTATCACTATCAATTGTAGAATGACCCAAATCGCTATGTTTGTTGTCCCCGTGCGCAACTCATACACTGAACTGAGCATGTTACGAACAGCAAGTCTGCAGAATCACCAGGCAGCATGTGAATCTCAACTGAAGACCTGTCGATCCACAGTGACGACAGAAACGCGGACATGAGGCTGGACATGTGACAAAACTCTCCTAGCAACGCCCTCCAAACAACAAAATCCGGAGAAGGGGAGACAACGGACGCAGACAATGGCACAACAAGCCAAGGTAAGGGAGACACAGCATGACAGAGCCACCGAGGGAAAAACCTATGCCACTACCCACAAAGTCCGAGAGGTGGAGACAGATGGCTGTGACCCCCACACAACTGGTGAGATCCACAACCAGAGAAGGTAACGGTAGGAATGAAGAGAGAGAAAAAGATCCAACGAGGCAGACAGAAAGAGAAAGAGCTCAGACACCAAGCTACATGCTAAAAAAGAGGAAAGCGGGGGTGTCCACCTGTACACAGGTGACTACTTTTTCACCTTTCACCCCTCTCCCGGAGTACAGGGAGAGCTACTGCTGTCCTGGCCCTGCACAGGACAGGACCCTGTCCACACATGCAAAAAAAAAAAAAACCAAAAAAAAAAAAAAAAAAAAAAAAAGAAAAAAAAAACTGAGGATGAATATTTCTTTTCTTCTTCATTCCTCCAATACAAACTCCTGGTGTTTGCCATCAGTCAGATTTTTTTTTTTGGCATAGGTGACCCATCCCCTTAACCCATGAAGGCTGCCATATTCCATGTTCAGGGATGACAGATGTTTGATATGGACAGCTTTTCACTCAGAAGCGTCATGAGCTCTGTCAGCCCCTGTCAAGTCTGGCGGGTCAGTCCAGTCCTGATGTGTCCGTTCTATCGACCCTGCTCTGCGGTCAAGTCCTGAGACAACTCGCCTGAGGAGACACTGCACTGTCACAAAGTCTCTTCAGGAGCACCTGTTCCAGCATGCACAGGACACCACCAAACTGAAACCCTACTGGGCACCGGAATAGTTCAGTTGGTAGAGCGCCGGCCTCATGACCCTGGCGTTGTGGGTTCGAATTTTGGTACAGGGGGATTTTTCACTCAGAGTTAACATTGGTTCGGACTCCATTCCCCATACAGTCCTTCAAATGAGACTATAAACCGGGGAGCCATGTGTGTGAACGCACGCACATCTTGCACACACGTAAAATCCCATCACCAACTTTCGGAAGAGAAGGCCAGTTTGGCAGTTGGTATGGATGACATGTTACACATAGCATGCACCTTCCCCAAAGATGGAGTATGGCTGCCTTAACGGTGGGATAAAAAAGTCATACACACAAAACTCCACTGCCTGTCTATACAGGCAGTGTCCGCAGGAGTATCAGCCTGCGTACGCAGAAAGAAAGAAAGAAAGGAAATCCTTCTGAAAGACTATAATGGATTTGTTTCCAAACGAAGTGACTGAGGGCGGAAAATGAAGAAAAATTTAGAAAGAGAGGGATTAGTTACTGCCAAGGACACAGACAAACAAGGTACAGGGCAAAAGAAAAAGCATTTCCACCTCTTGGGTCTTCTTCAAGCAGAAGCAAATAA
>JADBJO010006872.1:55000-60000 GCA_016801955.1 Conus betulinus
CGATGGCAATCGAGAAAGGAAATTCTTGCTTCTGTGATGAGACATTTAATGACCCATGACCCTAAGCAACTGCTGCTTACGGCACCGATTGGCTTAGCACAGATGTAACATGTTGCACATGTTGAAGGTTACAGCCCCATAGCCTGATGACTCGTGGGGCAATGCACTGTCAGAGGTCCACCATATGGACGGAGCCCATCCTCCTTCTCCTCCCGCCTTTCACCTTCACTGAAACAAATCTAGCAGAGCGTAAGTATGGCGCAAAACTTTAAAGTACCGCCGAGTCTAGGACCGGACACAGTATATGAGACGTGGAAAAACGAACTTGAAGTTGGAAGCTAGTGACAGACATGAAGCCTGAGAAACAAGCATTAGCGGTTACGTTATCGCTAACGGGACAAGCTCGAGCGAGAGCTTTGGAGATCGACGCTGCAGAACTGAACACCAGAGATGGTATGAACGTTTTGATTACTGCTCTTGATGCTCTCTTTCTTCAAGATGAAATTGATCTAGCGTATTCTTCATACTCGGATTTTGAGTCATTTAAGAAAGGGCAAAGCATGTCAATGGCTGATTACATTGTAGAGTATGAAAGAAGATACACGATCTGCAAGAAATACAAGATGGAGTATCCTGATGCAGTATTGGCGTTCAAACTATTGGACAATGCAGGTTTGACAGAAAAAGAAAAACAGTTAGTGCTGACTGCAGCATCTGATAGAAAATTTTCTTCTATGAAGTCTGCTTTGAAAGAATTTTTGGAGGTCATTCAGGAGCCAAAGTTGAGGATGAAATCATAGTGAAACAAGAAGAAGCGTTTGTGACAAAGAACAGTACAAGATACAGAGGAAGTAGATTTCCAGATCCACCTAATTCAAGTGATCAAAGAACATGGCCAAAGAGAACAAAGTTCCAAGAGGCTCAAACCCACTGGACAGATATGGAAGGAGAACAAAGTGTGCTGTTTGCCAGTCAGTGTTTCACTGGGCCAAACAATGCCCACACAAAGAAGAAGTGAGAATGACAGAGACACTAACACTGAATATTATGAAGAATGTGAAGAACAATGCAACTTGGCATTATTCACTAAAGAACACAGTACAGAGAATGAGATACTGATGACAGAATCTTATGGCTGTGCAGTTATTGATACAGCATGCACCAAAACTGTCTGTGGCAAGAAATGGTATGAAGAATATGTGAATAGACTAGAAGAAGATCAAAAGAAAGTCATCAAGAAAAAGGCAAGTACAAAGATTTTCAGGTTTGGAGATGGTGCTCAAGTGCACTCATACATGAATGTGACAATCCCAGCTCAGATTGGCAAGACAAAGTGTAACATTGAAACAGAAGTTGTGGATATAGAACTTCCACTCTTGCTGAGCAAGGATTCTTTGAAGAAAGCAGGAACTGTTCTGGATATGTCCAATGACAAAGCCAATTTTTCAACAACCTGTGGAGCTAAACTACACCTTCAACTGGACATTATTGCATTGATATTGTCGGAACAAAGGAGCGATGCAAAACGATGGTGAAATCCTGCTGACCTTGGAAAATCTAGATGAAAAAGAACAAACAAAATCACTTCTGAAACTTCACAAACAGTTTGGGCATGCTTCAGCAGAGAATCTGAAGAAGTTAATGCAGAATGCAGGAGTCAAAGACATAGATTTGTTCAAGAAAATGACAAAGTTAGTAGAAGAGTGTGATGTATGTGCTCGACACAGAAAAAACGCCGCCAAAACCATCAGTAGGAATGCCTTTGGCAAACGACTACAATCAAGCAGTGGCTGTTGATCTTCATGAGCTTGGCAAAAATGTCTGGTACCTTCACATGATTGACCAGTTTACTAGATTTGTGCTGCTGCAATAATCAGAAGCAAACAGTCATCAGTCATAGTGCACAACTTCATGAAGTACTGGATTGCAGTGCATGGCCCACCAGAAGTACTGATAAGTGACAATGGCAGAGAATTTAGCAATGATGAATTCCATGACATGTGTGAAAACTTCAACATTGAAGTGAAAACTACAGCAGCCTACAGCCCCGTGGAGCAATGGTCTGATGGAACGTCACAACCAAACCCTTTCCAACATTCTGCTGAAATCATGTCTGACAGGAAAGATCTGGATTGGGAGACAGCACTGTGCTGGGCACTGGCAGCCAAGAACAGCATGGTCAACACACATGGCTTCAGTCCCTATCAGCTGGTGTATGGGAGAAATCCAAACTTTCCGTCTGTAGTCAATGACAAATTGCCTGCTCTGGAAGGCACCACCAGAAAGCAAGACGGTTGGAGAACACATCAGTGGTATGCATGCGGCCAGAAAGGCATTCACAGAAGCTGAAAGTTCAGAGAGACTGAGAAGAGCTTTGAGAGAACACAGACACGATCCTCATACGATGTATATCAGATGGGAGACAAGGTCTACTACAAGCGCCCAAATAATGAAGAATGGAAGGGACCAGGAAATGTGATAGGACAAGATGGAAGTGTGATTTTTGTGCGTCATGGTGGAACTCTAGTCCGAGTACATCAAACTAGATTAAGAAAAGTGAAAGAAGAACAAGAGAAAACAAACCCTGAAGCTGAGTTTAACTCACAGTCTTTCACAAGCAACAGTTATGAGGAGAACAAAAGCTCACAGTACACCAAACCTGCTCGTGAAGAGGAAGACAACACAAAGAACATCTGTACAGAAACATTACAGACTTTGATACAGAATCAGACACTGAATCAGATGAAATGAATGAAACAAATGACATAAACACAAAAGAACATTGATTTCAAGAAACTCAAAACAGGCCAGATGATTTCATATGAACACAAAGACAATGGAAAGCGCATATCTGCAAAGATAATAAACAAAGCTGGAAAATCAACTGGGAGAAACAAAAACTGGTACAACATTGAGTGCACAGAACCAAAAGAATATAAAGGAGAAAGAATGTCAATGGATTTAACCAAGGTCAACAAACTTGTTATATCATCTGCAGAGTGTGACTTGGCATTGTGCTCCGAAGACACTGTCATGATGATAGAAGGAGTTTGCTTTGAGAAAGCCAAACAAGAAGAAATGGAGAGCTGGCAAAGAAATCATGTATATAGTGAAGTGGAAGATACTGGACAAAGATGTGTTTCAACCAGATGGATATGTACAATGAAACAAACTAAACAAGGAATGACTCCCAAAGCTAGACTAGTGGCGCGGGGATTCGAAGAAATAGGAAATGACGACATTCAAAAGGATTCCCCCACTTGTGCAAGTGAATCACTGCGAGTGATTCTCTCTATTTTTTCCCAAAGAAAATGGAGCCCATGCTCTATGGACATTAAGACAGCCTTTCTGCAAGGAAAAGAAATCGACAGAGACATTTTTGTGAGGCCACCGAAAGAAGCTCACAGCAAAGGAAAGTTTTGGCATTTAGAGAAATGTGTGTATGGACTAAATGATGCTTCTCTGCAATGGTACAAACAGGTCAAAGATGTTATGCAAAAACTTGGAGGAAGGATGTCAAAAGTTGACCCAGCAGTCTTCTATTGGATGACTGGAGATGTGGTGATTGGCATCTTAGCATGCCACGTGGATGACTTCATCTGGGGAGGCACAAAGGTCTTTGAACAGAATGTGATTGAAGAAATCAGAAAAACATTCAGGGTTGGTAAGGAAGAAAACAAAGCTTTTCAATACATTGGCATGGAGCTGTCCTCTGATGGACACACAGTGTGTCTACAACAAACCAAGTATGGAGACACTGGAACCCATACCCATTGACAAAAGAAGAACAAAACAGAAACAGGACACATGACAGCTGAGGAGAAACAGATATACAGGTCCAAAGTTGGTCAGATTTTGGATATATCTCGTCAGAGTCGTCCTGATGTAGCATTTGATGCTTGTCAGCTTTCTTCTAATGTGAAAGATGGGAAAGTGGAACATCTATGGAAGCAAACAAAGTCATCAAAAAGATCAAATCAGAACATGTTACGCTGAAATTTCAACACCTGGAATCTGAAACACTGAAACTGATGGTCTACACAGATGCTTCTTTTGGCAACCTGAAGGATGGAGGAACTCAAGGCGGCTATATCATCTTCCTAGCCAATGAGAAAGGAGAGGTCATTCCTATTTGCTGGAACTCCAAGAAAATTCACAGAGTGGTACGAAGTACACTAGCTGGTGAGACACTGGCTATGGCAGAAGGACTTGATGTAGCAATATTTGTGGCAACATTGTTCACTGAAATCACCACAGGAAAAGCTTCCACTGACAGTCTACCTCTTGTCTGCCTGACTGACTGTAAGTCACTACATGATGCCTTGAGTCCACCAAGCAAGTGACAGAAAAACGGTTGAGGCTTGAAATCAGTGGGATCAAAGACTTGATGGAGAAAGGCATTGTGGAAGAAGTGAAATGGTCTGACACACATCAACAGTTAGCGGACTGTCTTACCCAAAGAGAGGAGCTTCACCCACACTGCTGCTGAGAACACTGGAAGAAGGAACAATCACTGCATAGACTTTTGAATTTTTTATTATTTTTTTTTTTTTTTATAAAAGACAGAGATGAGTATGATAATGATAGACAGTATCGGAACAGTGTGTGCTTGGAAAACATTGTTGTCGAACTTACCGGAAGTAATGAAACCAGGCAGATCTTTTATGCAAACCTACCTCTGCTGTGCAAGATCTTGGAAAGGTTATGGGCAGTGTACCAATTCAACTGTGCTGGCAAGAGATAGCTGCTGCAAGTCATGTGACACACTCTGTGCATTGGAATATGCATGCATACGACGAGCATGTGTGTGTGTGTGTGTGTGTGTGTGTGTGTGTGTGTGTGTGTGTGTGCGCGCTTACAGAAGTTCAGGTGGTCACCAATTTTGCTAGTTCTCTCATGCCCTAGCGTTCGGGAAAGAAAACTGCCCACACAGACATTGTGCTTCTCAATTTGTGTGCAAACAAGCTCTCACACCAGTGGAACTGGCAATTTGCCTATCA
>JADBJO010006872.1:70000-75000 GCA_016801955.1 Conus betulinus
CAGTAGATATACAGGGTACAGGGAAAAACATGGAGCAGTAGATATACAGGGAACAGGGAAACATGGAGCAGTAGATATACAGGTACAGGGAACATGGAGCAGTAGATATACAGGGTACAGGGAAACATGGAGCAGTAGATATACAGGAACAGGGAACATGGAGCAGTAGATATACAGGGCAACAGAAACATGGAGCAGTAGATATACATATACAGGGATAACAGGGAAACATGGAGCAGTAGATATACAGGGCAACAGAAACATGGAGCAGTAGATATACAGGCAACAGAAACATGGAGCAGTAGATATACAGGGAACAGGGAAACATGGACAGTGGAGCAGGCAACAGATACATGGAGCAGTAGATATACAGAAACATGGAGCAGTAGATATACAGGGTACAGGGAACATGGAGCAGTAGATATACAGGGCAACAGAAACATGGAGCAGTAGATATACAGGGCAACAGAAACATGGAGCAGTAGATATACAGGGTACAGGGAAACATGGAGCAGTAGATATACAGGGCAACAGAGAAACATGGAGCAGTAGATATACAGGGAGCACAGGAACATGGAGCAGTAGCAGTAGATATACAGGGAACATGGACATGGCAACAGGAACAGTAGAGTATATATACAGGCAACAGGAACATGGAGCAGTAGATATACAGGGCAACAGGAACATGGAGCAGTAGATATACAGGGCAACAGGAACATGGAGCAGTAGATATACAGGCAACAGGAACATGGAGCAGTAGATATACAGGGCAACAGGAACATGGAGCAGTAGATATACAGGAACAGGGAAACATGGAGTAGTAGATATACAGGTACAGGAAACATGGAGCAGTAGATATACAGGGAACAGGGAACATGGAGTAGTAGATATACAGGGAACAGGGAACATGGAGCAGTAGATATACAGGGTACAGGGGGACATGGATCAGTAGATATACTGGGTACAGGGAAATGGATCAGTAGATATACAGGGTACAGGGGACATGGAGCAGTAGATATACAGGGTATAGGGAACATGGATCAGTAGATATACAGGGAACAGGGAACATGGATCAGTAGATATACAGGGAACAGGGAACATGGAGCAGTAGATATACAGGGCACACAAACATGGATCAGTAGATATACAGGGAACAGATAGCAGCAGTAGATATACATGAATAGGGAACATGGATCAGTAGATATACAGGGTACAGGGGACATGGAGCAGTAGAGATACAGGGAACAGGGAACAGGGAAAAATGGAGCAGTAGATATACAGGGAACAGGGAACATGGAGCAGTAGATATACAGGGTACAGGGAACATGGAGCAGTAGATATACAGGGTACAGGGAACATGGAGCAGTAGATATACAGGGTACAGGAAACATGGAGCAGTAGATATACAGGCAACAGAAACATGGAGCAGTAGATATACAGGGAACAGGGAACATGGAGCAGTAGATATACAGGGTACAGGGAACATGGAGCAGTAGATATACAGGTAGATAGATACAGGGAACATGGAGCAGTAGATATACAGGTACAGGGAACATGGAGCAGTAGATATACAGGGTACAGGAACATGGAGCAGTAGATATACAGGGTACAGGGAACATGGAGCAGTAGATATACAGGGAACAGGGAAACATGGACAGAAACATGGAGCAGTACATATACAGGGATACAGGGACACAGGGAGCAGTAGATATACAGGGTACACAGGGAACATGGAGCAGTAGATATACAGGGCAACAGAAACATGGAGCAGTAGATATACAGGGAACAGGGAACATGGAGCAGTAGATATACAGGGGTACAGGGAACATGGAGCAGTAGATATACAGGGTACAGGGAACATGGAGCAGTAGATATACAGGGTACAGGGAACATGGAGCAGTAGATATACAGGGAACAGGGAAACAGGGAGCAGTAGATATACAGGGAACAGGGACAACAGGGAAACACGGAGCAGTAGATATACAGGGCAACAGGAACATGGAGCAGTAGATATACAGGGCAACAGGAACATGGAGCAGTAGATATACAGGGTACAGGAAACATGGAGCAGTAGATATACAGGGTACAGGAAACATGGAGCAGTAGATATACAGGGAACAGGGAACATGGAGCAGTAGATATACAGGGAACAGGGAACATGGAGAAGTACATATACAGGGAACAGGGAACATGGAGCAGTAGATCTACATGGCACTGGGAACATGGAGCAGTGGAGTGAGCAATGGCAATGAGAATATGAAACAGCAAAACTACAGTTACTTTCAAAATGAGGTGACTGCAGGCTGAAACTGAATCATTTCAAATGGAATTTTAAGTAACTCCACCTGTTAACATGGACAAACAAGTCACAAGACAAAACACGACAAGTTTCGACCTCCTAGGTTTTTTTTCAGGCAAGATGAACAACATTCGGGACAATGGAAACGAAGGATGAGCACATATTTTCTCTCCTCGAATTCGGTGCAAGATGTGCATTTGGCCCATCACATTCTTATCCTTTTTGCTTGACTACATCGTGTTCTTATCATCATCTTCTTCTTCTTCTTCTTCTCTCTCTCTCTCTCTCTCTCTCTCTCTCTCTCTCTCTCTCTCTCTCTCTCTCTCTCTCTCTCTCTCTCTCTCTTCCTGTAAATCTTCATTTTCTCAACTTAATCTTTCGTTTGTTCATTCTTCTTCGTCATTCTGCTCATATTCATCTTCATTCCCTCTCTCTCTCCTCTCTCTCTCTCTCTCTCTCTCTCTCTCTCTCTCTCTCTCTCTCTCTCTCTCTCTCTCTCTCTTCTTCTTCTCTTCTTCTTCTTCTTCTTTCTTCTTCTTCTTCTTCTTCATCGTCGTCGTCGTCATCATCGTCGTCGTCGTCGTCGTTTCTTTGTTCATTGTTCATCAACCCTCCCCCCCCCCCCCCCCCCCCCCCCCCCCCCCCCCCTTATCGTGCTTTACTGTCATTATCATCCAGGTCGTCCACTTTTTTTTGTTTTTCAAAACATCTTTTAATTCTTCTTCATCGTCACTGTCATCACCACAATCTTCTCTGGTTCCTCAACATTTTCTTATTTCGCCTACTCCTTTTTATTTGAATAGATTCATCCCTCAGAAGAGCGTACAAATTCCAGGTGTTTCTGAGCTCGCACAATCACAGACCGCTAATCCATGCGTAGAATCATCCTTCGCTGACAAAGTGCATCCTGACAGTAAGAAAGAAAACAAACATCAGTCTGCACGAACGAAACAAAACGCACTTGTGCCAAAAGCCTTATTCTGGCAGAACCTCTCAAAGACTCAGAAATGTGGAGAAGAAAACAGAAAAAAAACGAAACAGAAAGTACAGATCACCAGTTGAATGGGTTATGCATAGAAAAGTGCACGTGTCATCAAAAATCAGACTGCTTCCAGAAGCATGCCTCTCTCTCTCTCTCTCTCTCTCTCTCTCTCTCCTCTCTCTCTCTCTCTCTCTCTCTCTCTTCTCTTCTTCTTCTTCTTCTTCTTCTTCTTCTTCTTCTTCTTCGCCTTTTTCTAAGTTAACAGTATTTCATGGTCTGATTGACTATGCAGGCGGGACAAGTGGGAAGGATTTTCCGAACCAGTGGGCGTCGTCTTGGAATAAAAAAAACATGGAGGGATGAGTAAAGAACGTGAAAGAGGGGGGAAGCGGCGTGGGGGGGAGGGGGGGAGGGTAAGGGAGAAAGAGGGAAGGTGGAGGAAACGGTAAAGGATTAGAAAAGGGGGGTGCTTACACCAAGGCTGCGCATCATGATCCCCCCCCTCCCTCCTCCCCCCCCCCCCCCCCTCCCCATCACGGTGTATGTGTTGGATGAGATTTCATTCAAAGCACACTCTGGGAGGTTCTGCAGCTTCTGGCGCTGTAGTTTAATATCACCTGTTATGGGAAATAATGGCGCTTCACAGGTAGGCGGTATCTGAAGATGGTTGAACAAGGATGAAATGGGGGGGTGGGGGGGGGTGGAAGGGGGAGGGAGAATCAGAAGATGAAATACTTTGCACTGTGTGCAGGCAGCTTACACGTACATTCAACTTATCCCATTTTGCCCCCCCCCCCCCCCCCCCCAGTTTTCGCACACACACACACACACACACACACACACACACACACACACACACACACACACACACACACACACACACACACACACACACACACACACACACACACACACACACTCACACACACGCACAAACATACACAAACACGCGGGCGCACGCGCGCGCACACACACGCGCGCACACACACACACACACACACACACACACACACACACACACACACACACACACACACACACACACACACACACACACACACACACACACACACACACACACACGCATACGCGCACACACACACACACACACACACACACACACTCAGAAACATACACACACGCGCGCGCGCACGCGCGCGCACACTCACGCACACGCACACACACGCGCACGCTCACACACACACACACACACACACACTCTCTCTCTCTCTCTCTCTCTCTCTCTCTCTCTCTCTCTCTCTCTCTCTCTCTCTCTCTCTCTCGCCTTCCTCTTCCCCCTGCTACTACCACCACCCCTCGAGACTCCACCCCCATCCCTCATCCTCCTGCTCCAGTCCCACCCCCACCTTCCTTGATCCTCTTTTCCTTTCAGATGTCTAATAAGTATTTAACCAGCCGCATCTAAATCATGTGAACATTGTATTGCAGAGCGTCTTTTGTCTACACATTGCCACTGGAATATTCGTATCCCCAATCTGAGTTGTTGTTTTTTTTTAACATTACAAGGTGCTAATAAGGCCTCTCTTAACGTGGTCTCTCTTAGTGTGTGGTCTTTGCTTGAATCAGGTAACCCGTTTATCAACCGAACCAAACCCAATACGATTGTTTTGGAACGAGTCAGCATGCGGTCTTCGGTGTCACCTTATCGTCCTTAGTCAGTATCAGTTCAATTCGAACATGATTGTTAAAAAAGAAGAA
>JADBJO010006872.1:92500-97500 GCA_016801955.1 Conus betulinus
AAGCTCGAGCTATGCTATGCCAAGACTTGATTTTCGTTCCTGAGCCTGAGACTCATGGCCGTTGCTATGGAAACCTGGAATCTAAGCAGCAGCAAACTCGGCAGTTCGTCTGTTTGCGCTTCCCTTAAGAGCTCCCTTCTTCCACCCACCCCCCACCCCCACACGCCCCTCCGCCCCCCAAATCCCAAACACACACCTGCAACCCGTCCTTCGTCCCCCCCCCCCCCCCCCCCCCCCCCCTTTTTTTTTTCCCCCTAAAACTCTCTCTCCACACTCTTTCTCCCTTCTTCAATATGTCCGCGAAGGGCTTGATTACGTTTTCATCCACCCCTGTTGGTTTGTGGTGAGTCCTGTGTATCAGTAAGACCACGGGGGGGGAGGAGGATGTGTGTGTGTGTGTGTGTGGGGGGGGGGGGGGGGGGGGACAACTGACTCGATTTGAACGAAACTTGACGGAAATAACATGCCGTTAAATTCAGCAACCCACGCTCACGTCCAGACCTATATGATATGCGATGACTTCCGGTTTGTAAGCGAACGAAACTCGATTATTTTCCTCTCCTTCATTTGATAAGAATGATATTCGTCAAACTGTCTGATATGCTGATGAACACGCTGTGACAACAAGTCTGGCAGAGCGGCAGTCATCTCCCTTGCTGACTGCCAGTTGTTAGTATGGACGAAAGAAGGTGAAGAATTCCTGCAGAAGCAAACAAGCAAACAAAATCATTACTTATATGGTTAGTCGAAATGCCGCTTAGAAAAAAATCCACCGCCTGGCTTAAGGCTGTGTCAGGCCAATTGACATAGGCTAGAACACCAAGGCTACATCAAAACGTTGTTGTGCTCTGCATAGTTATGCGGGGATTGTCTTCAGTTGTGACCAGCACCTAGCATAACATTATTGGTCTCCAAAAATCCCCGAAGTCGGAGTGTGGCTGCCCACATGGCGGGGTAATCAAAAACGGTCACACACGTAATGTTCTCATCCCCAGCTGATGCATTTGTACCACAGTGTTCAAGTACTTTGGCTGTTCAGATGATCCCTGGAGTCTTAGCCAGGGTACGATAACAACAACAACAGAATAATCCGATGGTTCAAAAACACACATTAGTTGCAGTCCAGTTATGATCAATCGGGCGGTTGTTACAGGGAGATTTCAATGGTTTTCAATGGGGTAGGACCTCCACAAACCGGAAATGTAATCGCAAATCACGTGGGTCGTGACGTCAGAGAGGGTCGCTGAATTCAATAGCGTGTGTAGAAAGGCGGGCAGGCACGGACATGACATCTCAACGTGGATCTGGATCAATGGCTGGATCCGTTTTCGTTTTTTTGTTTTGTTGGGGTTTTTTTCCCCTTTAAAATTGCGAAGTAGAAGATTCATTTCGACGTCCTCGTAAATTTGTAAAAAAAAAAAAAAACGCGTGGAACTCGAAATGGGTGGAAGGGGGGGGGGGGGAAGGGGGTGGGGGGGGGGGGGGGGGGGGGGGGGGGGGGGGGGGTTCAGGGGAAGAGGGGGTGTGGGGATTAGATGCGTTGGTATCTACAAACTAATGAAATTGATTCATTACAGCCCACACATTAAGGATTAAAGGTTAAAGTTCCCATAACCTATTCGCCGTAGGGGCTGTTGTCTGTGAGAGGTTCACCATATTTTGGCCACAGCGTGAAGGAATGCGGTGCCTATCCCTCTCCTTCTGCTGCTGCCTTTCACCTTTCCTGATTAAAACCAGGAACCTATTTCCGGCTGGGTGGACACAGAGGACTTCAAGCCAAGAAAAAAAAAAAAAAAAAAAAAAATCTCTGACCCCACGTGTGATTCCATCTCACGACCGCCAGCTTCATCAGGCCCCACCCACAGCACCACTACCTACCCAAGGACCCACACCCAACTCTACCCTACCCAAGGCTCTACCCATTGGACTGCTGCATAGGCCCCTCCAGTCCCGATGTAGTGAGTATGATAACAATTTAACGTTAACAGGAACACAGGCGAGAAGACAAGATGCAAAGCATATATAAACGTACTCCCAGTTTAGATCTATCTTGAATACGCGTGTAAAAAAAACAAACAAACAAACAAATCAAACTTGCGTCATAATTTACAAAAAAAACGTCACAATCAAAACGTGCGTCATAATGTATCTCGTCACTTATATAAGAAATCGGCGAAGTACTTTCAGATCAGCTATTCCATAATATGAAAAACCGTTTTGGGCCGTTATAGCCGTCAGTAACGGTTTATTCTGGGTAAATAAAAACATCGGGCATCATCCGTGACCTATAGAGAACATACCTACAAATTTTCAGAAAGATCGGCCCAGGAGGTTTGCCTGGAGAGAGTGGAACACATTTTGACCATGGACAGACTGACAGACAGCATTTCTTCGTTTCCATTGTAAAGTACTCCCTGTTGTATAGTGGTACCCAAATGGTGATTAAGAAAATGAGGAGTCGCTTAAGTACAAAGCAGCTTCCGTGTGTCTTTAACAGTTCTGGAGATGTATCTATAGATACGCAAAACGGTTCGGAGTAAGGTATGACAGATTAGAGCGGACCACTTCCCTCTTTCGATGCCCCTCGAGTTTGCTTATTTCATTTATTCACTATGTATGTATGCAGTCATTCATGTGTTTGCGGTGTTCTTTTTGCTTGTAAGATTTCTTCTTTTTTATTTTATTTTGTCAGGTGTTTTAAGTTTCATTATTTCCAGATTTGTTGCAGAGTATTGTGATAAAAGCCGCCGTCATATGCCTACCCACCCACCCCCAATCTCCCTCTGTGTGTGTGTGTGTGTGTGTGTGTGTGTGTGTGTGTGTGTGTGTGTGTGTGTGACAGACAGACAGACAGACAGAAACAAAGAGACAGAAACAGAGAGATCGATAGCGTTGTTGTTGTTGTTGTGTGCATACTCAGCATGCACAGGCATGCAGTGTGTAGGCTACATGTATGCTGCACTCATGTGTGCCTGTTTATACGATGGAGCGCCTGTGCGCGCGCGCGCGCGTGAACATGTACATCCAAACGCACATAGTACGCATATATATATATATATATATATATATATATATATATATATATATATATATACATACATACATACATACGCTTGAATCAGGTCAGTTCTGTTTGAACCTCATTAAGTCGACCACACACTGCCCTGTCCGACCTGTCAGCATAAAGGGAGGTAAGTTTCTCCAGTGACGAATTCGGTGAAGAGGGAAGTGAGTACATCACTCTCCCGGCTCCCCTTATCATCTAGATTACTTCGCCCCCATGGGGCCTTTGGTAATTCAGGGAAACTCTCCGGGTACTTGACTCTAGACTGTTCTTTCTGCCTCAACGAGTTTAAAAAAAAGAAAGAAAGAAAGAGAAAGGAAAAAAGCCAACATTTCATACTGCCAGTTAAGTAATGTTTTTGGGGGAATTCTTCCGATCGCGCGTCCGCGTAGCCCTAAACCCTAACCACCTAATCCTCACCGTAAGCAAATAAATACATACATAAATAAGTAAATACACAAATAAACATATACACATATACAAATAAATGAATGGAGAAATAAATAAATCAACGAAGAAATAAATACATGAAGAAATAAATCGAACTTTTTTGTAAAACGTCAGAAACAGCTGCCTTCTGAGTGACCTCCCTTGAACATGAGAATTATGCTGGCAAGAAAGTCGTGCCTTTCACTTGCAATCTGTTCAGTTGTACGGCCTTCCCAGCGAAGAAGAAAGAAGAAGAAGAAATAAAAAGGTCGAGAGGCTACTGGTGGTAGTATCTCCTATGCAGACGGTGTACACCTACCTACAATACACAGCTGTATTTACTTACTTTGTACTTTTATCTATCCGCTAGCACCCTAAAGGGCGTCGTGTGATGAAAGAGCTCTCGATCTGCGTGCAGCCAGTCGGAACGCCTGTGTTGGAGTAATACCATGGTCACCAGCGGTTCCTTGATGCCACTGAACCTTGTCTGCCTTGTTCGCCCTTTGGCCTGGCCAATAGGGAACCGCCTGTTTGTATGCCAGACGGGCTGGCTGCAAGATGGGCATTCGTAGGGGGTGACCGAACATGTGGCTGCACACCAAAAATGAATGCGCCAAGGCCTTGCATAAGGGTCGAGCATTTATAGACTGGCGCAATTTGATTGTTTTGAGAATTTGTATTGTGTCTGAAAGTTGATCCTCCTCATTTTTTCGTTCATACGGCCATCAAGGTACAAGCCAGGTGGTTCCAAACAGACAGATTGAGTTCTAAGGGATAGGACTATTTAAGTTCTTCAAGCTGGCGCGAAGATAGGGTCACGGGTGAGTGCACAGGCCTGAAATTGGCGTCAACTATGGGGAAGGTCATGTATTTGAAGATTGTGATTTAATCGGTGAAAATCCCCCCCCTACCCCCCCCCCCCCCCCCCCCCCCCAAAACAAGGAAAATAATTGGTGGGGAGTTGTTCTTTTGATCAATTTATGGTACGCCCCAAAACGCTCACAGGGATTATATAGTGTGTTGGTGCAAAATCCTCATTGTGGGGTGTGGCCTGTTAGCCTCTGCTGTTCTGTGTAACAGAGGATCGGCATTGTGTCCTCCATTTCCCCTGATCTTTGCGTGGATGTTGAAATCGTGGCACCTGGTCCTGTTCGCGGCTCTTGGTGAGCGGAGCAGCTCCCAGGTTGCCATCTTTCTTCAGAGGGACTGGTTTAGGTTCATATGGGTACGTCAAGTGTGGGCGTGGAGATGGGGGGGGGGGGGGTGGTGTTGATCAGCTGAGTCTAGGTTTCCCCTGCGATGTTTTAAGCGCTTCAAGAGGTGTTAGTGCGAGCTGGTACCTCACGTTCTTGGCGTTCTGCACTCTCGTCTCACAGCGAACACACACAGATCCTGACAGTGTCAGCATCCCATGAAAGGCATTCAGCGTCCTGTCACTTGATGAACGGTAGGCATATATATATATATATATATATATATATATATATATATATATATATATATATAT
>JADBJO010006872.1:105000-107500 GCA_016801955.1 Conus betulinus
CATCATCATAATTGTCGTCATGGTCATCTTCGTTATTGCAGTGTTGATGACATCGACATTGTCCGTGATTGCAGAGACCATTTGGCAGTCATAGTCTTCGTCGTTAACTTGCACGCTATCATCATCATCATGACATCATCATCGATCGTCGTCGTCCATTGCATGTCCAGTTGATTGCACCATTTGGCAGGCAATACAGTCTTCGACGTTAACCTTCTACACTACGCATCATCATCATCATCATCATCATCATCATCATCATCATCAACACATCATCATCATCGTCATCATCATCTCATCATCATCATCACCATCGTCGTCACTGTCATTAACATCACTCAGCATCGTTGTCGTCATCGTTGTCATGTCTATGTTATAGCAATCGAAATCCACCGGCTAATCGCAAAGACTACATAGGTGTTACATTGTAAAGAACCGTCGTCAACCATTATCACTATCATTATCGATCATCACTGTTGTCGTCGTCGTTGTCATTTCAGTAGTGATTTATTATCAATATAGTCCAACATATTGCAAAGACCAGGTGTATGCTATCTACCCGTCCTCGTCAAACCTTCAACAATATCACCATCATCATCACCACCGCCACTAACCACCACCATCATCACCATTCATCATCGTCGTCCATGCTGTTTGCAGTCGACATAGCCTGCGCTCATGTTATCATCGACGTCAGCCATCGTCATCATCATGCGTTCAGTTCAGTGGTTCTTTTAACGTCTGTTCATCACCGATGATACTGGACATCACCATTCATCGTCATTGTCGATGTCAGTTTCATGCTGATTGCTGTCGACCTAGCCCGCTTTCTTACCAAGACCAGTCGCGTGCTATATTGTCATCGACGTCAATCACCGTCATCATCATCCTCGTCGTCGTCGTCGTCGTCGTCAACGTCGTTATCAACAATCCACCATGCTCAAGACTCACCCTCGCCATCCTCGGCCGGAGCAGCTGAAGTCAGAACCACGAGGGTGAGGGCCAACACCCATGCGCCACAGAGAACCTTGACCCCCATCCTCCCTCCCCCCTCCTCCTCCTCCTCCTCCTCTTCTTCGCTTCTGTCTCTCACTTAGTCTCTCTCTCTCGCTCTCTCTCCCCGCCTCGCCTATTATCCCGCTAGCACCACAGCATCCGGCGGCGCGTGGTCAAGAGTGTCCGAGTTCGAGTCCGGTCACCACCAGCATCTATCTACCTTTCAGCCTACCTCCACCTCCTTCCTACAGACTGCTTCCAGCAAGCGCACCAGCTCTTTGGTCCCTCAAAAGCCACGCTGTCTCGGAGTCGACGGGAGAATCAAACCCGCGACCTCTCAACAACGCTGACTTCCGGGCTACGGGTGCTGCCTTGAGCTGAGTGGAGCCGAGCTGAGCTGAGCTAAGCTAGTAGGTTAGCTGGCTGGCTAGTTGGCATGGCGGGCTGGCGGCGGGGGGGCTGGCTGGCTGGCAGGCAGACAGGCAGGCATGCAAAAGCACCGGTCGCTTCTGCTGCTGCTGCTGACGTGTTGTGTGTGTGGCTGGCTGAGGGATGGTGTGGTATAATGGTGTGTGTATGTGAAAGTGAGAGAGAGAATGTGTGTGCGTGTGCGTGTGTATGTTGGGAGGGGAGCTTCCCTATACCAACAGCACCGCTTCACCAACTTTTTGCTGCCTCGGCAACCTCCCCTCCCTCCTCCCCTCTTCCCCTCCCCCACTCTCTCTCTCCTCCTCCTCCTCCCCCCCCCCCAAACACCACCCCTCCCCCCTACCCTCCTTCCACCCTTTCCTTAATCTCACCTATCTTCCTCTATCTTCCCTTCCACCCCACCTTCACCCCTCCCAGAGAATGAGCGCGGGAAACGGTGGGGGGGGGGGGGGGGGGGGGGGAGGGGGAGGGGGAGGGATGGGGATTTGGAAGGGTCGTGACCTTCCTGTACTGTCCAATCAACGAGGGGGTTACGGGGCGGCTTCGGTCTGGAATGTCTTGACAGCGTCTGTCACAGGAAGGAAGGGAGACTGGCGGAATAGAAAGAGGGCGGGGTTTCCAGTCGATGGGAGTCTCGTCGGTCCGTGTGATTGACAAGCGATGCAAATCTGTTTTGCAGCCTTAATGGCGGGCCAAGGTAGGCTTCAGACTCTCTGGTAGACCTTCATTTTATCATCATCCAAAAAGGAAAGCCCAGAGGAAACAGAACGGTCAGTGTTTCTGCGTTTCCAAAAGAAAGTATTTAATGTATGGCACAAGCGTTTATCAAGATGGTAGGCTGAAAGGAAGGAAAGAACGTGCCTATGGTATTTCCTTCTCTTTCAGCTTTGTATTGTGTCTAGTCGCCCCTTCAGCATATCCCCCCCCCCTCCCCCATCCTGCCCCCATTTCCCCTGCTCCTCTCTCCCAACGATCCGACTCCTAGCACCATTCCAGCTATGATTACACGACCGGCTAGACGAGCTGGCCGACCGTGTAGCCAACCAGCCGCAGTGTGGAGAATTTCAGACTCAGC
>JADBJO010006872.1:115000-120000 GCA_016801955.1 Conus betulinus
CCACACTGGAGACAATTCTTCTCGTCGTCGGCTCTGAGGCTACAGCAACCTCCACTGTCTTACGTCCCCATTCTAAACCGTCATCGGCTTCGAGGCGACAGCAAATCCCTGCTTCTAAACAGGAGACAATTCTAAACCGTCATCGGCTTCGAGGCGACAGCAAATCCCTGCTTCTCGCTGTATTTTCTTGAGCCCTCAGCAAGATGGGTGAGTTCACTTTCCCTTAAGTGAGTCACACTCTTCCTGGTTTTCTGAGCATCTTATGTCCATTCTCAAACAAGAAGAACCCGAGTTAAACTGGTTCAACCAATGAGAATCACTGGCACACCCATATCACAACGGTTTGTATCAATAACTCCCTGAGTTATTTTTATTCCACCAATGGAATCACTAGTCACCTACACATACACACACACACACACACACACCACAGTTGCTAGCGCTACAAAGATTTTGGGACCAAGTGGTTAATGCATAATCTGCACTTCAAACACATGTTCGATTCCCTGAAGCTACCCATTTTACTAATAGCCCAGACTCCTCCTCCACAAATCAGGACTGTTGCTTCAAGTATTTACTACACTCATAGACAACAAGGTGCAAATCACTCAATAGGCCGAAGCCTTCCATTCAGTCCTCAGGGACAAAAACGACTGAATGGTCACTGTACCCTGCCTGCAGGCCGACGGTCACCAAACCGTGACGGTCACCTAACACGATCACCCCCTTCAGGCCCACTGGAGAACCCAGTGAATAGCCAGTGATCGAGGTGGACACTCCTCCACCCAGGACCAGCAGGTCAGCATGTACTTGTTACTACCCCTCTATACATGCGAATCACTCCCCAGTAACTCTCCCTCCTCCAGTAACTCTCCCTCCTCCAGTATACGACTCGGGGTATTCCCCTCTGGTGATGCCTTGGTTTGCACACTTGAAGAACCCAAGGAACTTGCTATCAACAACAGCAAAACTACCCTTAATTGGCCTAAATGCTCGAGAACAGTTGGCTGGGTCATGACAAAGGAATGGGATTATCTTGTGCTCTTGAAGAAGGCGCGAAGAGATAGGGTCAAGGGCGAGTGCAAAGGCCTGAAATGTGTGTCAACTAAGGGGGAGGGGGGGGGGGGGGGGGGGAGGGCAGATGAAGAGATTGTTTGTGATTTAATCGATGAAGACCAACCAAAAACAGGGAAATAATGGTAGGGAGTTGTTCTTTTGATCAACATCAAATACTGGTTCAAGTTTATGGTAGGCCTCTAAATGCTTACATGGATAACAATAATAATAGCGCTTTAGTGCAAAATCCAGACAGTGGAGGGTGGCCTGGATACCAAACAAGGAGGGTAACTCTTCTTCCTGTCATCGAGATGACTACACGCCCAGAACTCAAAACGAATGCTGCTCTCTTGACCTCAAATCGTCTGGCACCAACGCAAACACAGAGCGCACAGAGCAAACTGAGAAACATCCCCATATTGAGCATGGAGCACTCTGAAAAAGAAAGAGATAAATCCATGGGAAGGCCTCCTTCTTTGATCCGTGTGCTCTATGCTGGTGAAATCCATGCTACGTGATTCGATGTCGTAATAGGCAGCATTTGACTGGAGTTATCGGGGCTGGCCGTGTACTCACCGACCCCGCCGCTCTGTGTCATGCCGTAAGCGGGAACTTGACATCATCGCAGTGGAGAGTTCCGACGAATAGAATGCATGAGGTTGGTGGGGGAGGGTGGGGATGGGGGTCTTTTTCTTTCCCTTAATGATACTGTGTCATATTGAAATGAATATATGGACAGATTAGAATTGGACTTTCTCCCCTCTCTCTCTCTCTCTCTCTCTCTCTCTCTCTCTCTCTCTCTGAGGAAAAGACCTGAAAAAAGAATTCCCAGTTTCACAAGGAAACCTTACCTGGACATGCCTGATTATTGAAAATCTCAAAAATGGAGTGTTAAAGCTCTGAAAAAAAAAAAAAACTCAACTCTCGCGTGACGTACGACAGTCCCTGCTGGGAGGTGGCATTGCCAGCAGAAGGTGCCGAGGTGACATACAGGCGTGGGGCGGCACAGGCATACTACCATCCATGCATCAGCAGTGATGAGGGACTAGCCTGTGTCGCTGGGGGAACGTCTCTGGGGCAGTTCAGCGCCGAAGAGCTGGTTTTCTGCCAACTTCATCATGCACAAACAGGGCCCTCTCTTTGGAGGAGAGGGGAGGGGCATGGGGGAGAGGGGAGGGAGGGAGGTCCCTCATAAACGCAGAGTGGACATCGATCTACGCGCAGCAGCTTGGAGACTCCTGTCCTACACGTTTCTCGGGTCGGCCTCATGCGGCACAGGACCGTCGCCACTCAGCACGCAGTTGGCTACCGGGGTAGCTTTGATGAGGGAGGCCAACAAGAAAGACACCATCATCACGACTAACCATGAAAGAAGGAAAGTGTTGACTACCTGTGAACGAATATACTGACCCAGGCTTTTGCCTGAGGAAATAGGCTACCCTGGGTGCCTCTTCCCCACCTGCAGATACAGATTCCAACCTAGCCTGCCGCTGACCACCAACTCTTAAGTGCTGCAGCGAGCAGCTTGTCCTTAACATAATTGGCTGTGGGGACGATAAATTCAAACTACTAGTACTCAACCCTTGCAAGTCAGCTGAACCAGACATCTTCTATCGCTTCCCAGTTACAGACATCTCCTGTTGCTTTCCAGTGTATAGTGTCAGAATCTTCAACTGGATGAAGGTGGACAGCTAAGAAAGAAGAAGAAGGTACAGTAGAACGGAGGCGAATTTCACAGGATCGAGAACTCGCAAGGTGGCTTGCTTATCCTTGTGGCGAGGGATGCTTGAGGTGAAGGGAGTAAAGAAACGGGTGCAAGACAAAAACATAGCAAAACAAAACAACAAAACACATGACCAATGTGACCCTTCTTGCTGTTGAAGGACAACCGTTTTTTGATCGTTTTACGAGCCAATCAGAGAACAGTATTGGATTTCATGCAATACTCACAGGGCGTTACAACGTTGGCCATAGTCCCAAGACAGTCTAGCGAACTCTCACCTTTTCCCAGCCCCGCCCGCTGCTAGGGGTGTACTGTGAAACGCTGACACTCGCCAAGCAAGCGAGAATTCTCGCCATCTGCCCTCTGTGAAATTCACATCAAACGCACTGCACGCACTGTCTCTGCCTTGCCTTCTTCTTCCGTCGGTCACCCTGCTCTGGCATGATCCCCAAGCCCTGGCCTCACGCTGTGTAGTCCCACCAGCCTTGAAGACAGGAGTCGGGAACATGCCACGTAACGATCGTCCCGTCTCCTCGACTTCTGTCTGCACAAAACTGCAGGAGCACGTCAGCGGAAGTGCCATCGTATCCCATCTCAACAAGCACAGGATCCTTTCTGATGCCTGGTGTGGATTCCGCTCAGAAGAGATCATTTTTAATCTCAACTGATTCTTACGTTAGATGACAGTGATAGTGCTTCATGAGGGAACAAAAACAAATGACACACCAGAAAGGTTGTCAACAAAGTGCCACACTAACACCTTGTTTTTGACTTCAATACCCGCCTTGGCTTAAGGCTGTGTCAGGCCAGTTGTCATAGGCTAGAACACCAAGGCTGCATCAAAATGTTGTTATGCTCTGCATAGTTATGCGGGGATTGTCTTCAGTCGTGACAAGCTCCTAGCATAACATTATCAGTCTCCAAATCCCCCGAAGTTGGAGTGTGGCTGCCCATGTGGCGGGGTAATCAGAAACGGCCACACACGTAATGATCTCATCCCCAGCTGATGCATTTGTACCATAGTGTTCAAGTACTTCGGCTGTTTGGATGATCCCTGGAGTCTTTTCGCCAGGGTACGACAACAACAACACTTCGCGATTTAGAACTACGGAGTTGGTGGATGAACTCCTCGCTAGGCTGAGGAATTATCAAATAGGACCCAGCAAGCTGTCATCAGTCGAGGAACATGACTCCAACCAAGTGACATTGGGGATTACTCAGGGATCATTTCTTGGTGCAACCCTGTTCCTCGTTCACATAATAACAATAATAATAATGATAATAATAATAATAAATAATGAATACTTATCTAGCGCCTATTCTCGGCTAGAGACCAAGCTCTAAGCGCTTTACAATCAACACTTGTTTACACAACGGGCTGCCTACCTGGGTAGTGCCGACTGAAGAGCTGCCAGTTGGCGCTTCATTCAGTCGTTTCCCGTGTCATCTAGTCAGTATCGTTCAATATCGATCGCTCATTTTCCTTACTTCCTTCATTCTTTCCATTTCTCACTCAGGGTGCATGCTATGTGTAACGTGTCATCCATACCAACGGCCAAACTGGCATACTCTTCCGAATGTTGGTGATGGGATTTTACGTATGTGCGAGATGTTATGCGTGCGTTCACACACGGAACCTTGGTTTATAGTCTCATTCGAAGGACTGTATGGGAAATGGAGTCAACACCAATGTTAACTCCGAGGGAAAAAATCCCCGTGTACCGAAACGCCCCGGCCGAGGTTCGAACTCGCAACCCCAGGATCACCAAGATTACGAGTCAGGCGCTCTACCAACTGAGCTATTCCGGCTCCCGTTACAGTGGCGAAACACTAAATCCGAGGTAGACTAATTAACGGATGATTCCATCCCATTGCGCTAGATCAGATCCATGCAAGACGCCAACGCCCTTTAAGAAGACCTGGACTAGCTTCAGCATTCGGAGAAGACGTGGCAGATGTCATTCAGGTACTGCGAAGTGGCACATACTACAGTGGACACACAAGGAGAAGCCCTACAGCACGGCTACGACCTACATGGTGATGAGTTTCAGACAGTGGACGAGACCGAGCGCCAAGGCGTGAAGCTTGAAAAGATATACACCGAGGAGCATATGCAGAGACCACCACATTGACAGCAGACAAGCCCAGAGGGTAGTGTACAAGAACCTTAGAGACGATCCACATACCATCCAGGCAGCATGCAGGAAGGGACCCGTGAGGC
>JADBJO010006873.1:5000-27828 GCA_016801955.1 Conus betulinus
AGTTATTGCCCTTTAACTTCCACCACCTGACTCATCAGGTCAGCATCTGGACACCGTGAATCATTTTGAAATGAAAGAGATAAAAATTTATCTGCATTTCACTTCCACTCCAGACACTCTGTAGAGTTTCCCCCCTTCCATGTCTGTGGACAGAATGTTGAAATTTGTTACATATCGCATTTCACTCTTTTTGTTATTTAAGTATTTCTGTTCGCCCATGTGTCTTACATTGTATAATGGTGGTCCCTGAAAATAAAAAAAAACAGATGAAAATGATTTAGCTAAAATCAGTCAGCAGCGGTGAATTACAGAACTACCATAGACATATATTGATCTTTCATTCTTTCCTCTTTTTTTCTCCACCCACATGCACACTAATACCCACATCATGTAAACGAGAGTAAATGAGAGAGGCTTACTTGCTGAAATATTGTGTTCCCCACATTCTTGCAAGGTTGATAAAAATGTAAAATGCCTTCTACAATGGTTGCCCTCAGGGATGTGATGAAGGAAATCGTCACCAGCGGCATGCGCTTCAATGGCATGGGCTACGCAGTGCTGAGTCGCAACAAGCTGGGCCTTCGTCCAAACAAGACAGACATCGTGCTGCAGTTCCAGACCTACTCCGAGTCAGGCCTCCTGGTGTACATGAGCGATGAGAAACGGGACTTCCTTTCCATCGAGCTGAGGGATGGGCGGGTTGTGTTCCAGTATGATCTTGGAGGGGGTGCTGTGAGCCTGGAAGGGGATGACAGGCTGAACGACGGGGAGTGGCACTCCGTTTCCGTCAGTCGCTCCAGGCAAAGAGGCCTGCTTCGCGTGGACAATCAGATTGGTTGGTTCTGTCACAGTCCATCATTGTCCCGACAAACTCAGTGGCACACTGTACACATGTGTAAAGCAAAGAAAGGAAGCCAGTTAGAAGAAAAAAACCCAGCCTAATATAGCTCGAAAGCTTTAGTACAGGCATGAATGTACTATTTAGAATGGCAATACAGCTTGTTTTAGAGTTAAATGGATCCATATTGTTTGTTGTTGATCTGACGCAGCCAATCAAAATCGACCGCAGAAGAAGAAGAAGAAGAAGTTTATTGTTGTACAGAATGGGTTTGTGATCTTTTATTTCTGATAGAACCAGTCAGTTCTCTTTCTGTGTACAGTTTGTTTCTGTTGTTTACATAGATTGGATCTATATTTATTCTAATATAGGGATTAACTATATTGTTTGATGTAGTATAGACTGGATCCATGTTTGTCGCAGTAAAGGGAAAACTGATATTGGCTGTTGCAGTGTAGAGGGGATCTGTGTTGTTTGTAACAATAAAGGAAAGGTCTTCATTAATTGTTGCACTATAGAGGAGATCTGTTCTGTAGCAGTCAAAGAAAGATCCATGTTGATTGTGGCAGAAAGAGGGAAATCCAAATTATTTGTTGCATTGAAGGGAACGTACAAGTCAGTTGCTGAAATGTAGAAGAGATCCATGTTCGTAGCAGTAAAAGGAAGATCCACATTGGTTGTTACAGTATAGAGGGGATCCATGTTTGTTTTTGCCATCCAGAGGGGATCCATGTTGTTTTTGTAGCAGTAAAAGGAAGATCCACGTTGGTTGTTACAGTATAGAGGGGATCCATGTTGGTAGCAAGAAAGGTTGTTACAGGACAGAGGGGATCCATGTTGTTTGTAGCAACAAAAGGAGGATCCATGTTGGTTGTTACAGGACAGAGGAGATCCATGCTTCTTGTTGCTGCAGAGAGAGGTGCCATGATGTCTGTAGCTATATGGAGTACACTTGTGTTTGTTGCAGTAAAAAATAGATCCACGTTATTTGTCGTAACAAAGAGGGGGTGGCTAATTGATTAGGACTGCATAGAGAGATCCATGTATATTGGAGCAGTGTAGAGTGGATCCATGTTTGTTGTTGTTGGAGAAAATAGATCCATGTTGTTGGTGCAGTGGGCGAGAGCAGCTCTCCAGGGTCACTGTCGGAGCTGTCCACTACATCGAGATTTTCATTGGAGGCTATAATCAGATCCTGGTGCCTGTAGGGTAAGCTTTGCTCACTGATCTCTTGCAGTGCATTCATACATACAACACTAATATTTACTGAATATGTTGGCAAAACTCTCTTGTCTGTTTCTACATGGATTGAGAAAAAAACCCCTTAGATGTCACTGGGTTTTTTTTCAAAGGAATTTCATGACTAAAAGTAGTTTTACGATATGAGAAAAACTTACATATCACTGTTTTTTTTTTAAAAGGAATTTCATGACTAAAAGTGGTTTTACAATGCACATATCAGTCCAGACAAATGCCTTAATCCACTTGGCATGGAGCAATGCCATATTATCAGGATCCCCCCCCCCCCCCCCCCCAAAAGTAAAAATTGGGAGAGCAGGGAGCTAACCTCACCTCAGTGCTTAGTTGGGCATTAGAACTGGCTTGATTTTCATACTTTCAGACTGTGCAGGGAGTGGAAGAGCATCTAAGTATCTTAAACAGTTAGTATATTGTGAAACCCTTTTAGTGTATTTACCAGTCCCAACAGTGTTTGGACAGATAAGTATATTGTTCAACTGTTAATATATTTGCCAGTCCAAATAAATTGCTGAGTCTTGGAAAAGAATGGTGGGAGCATACTCACTTGAGACCTTCTTTCCTTCTTAAACTCATATGAACATGTCTCTGTACAGTTCCTCAGCCAAGAATTCAGCACAAGAGGTTCATAAGGCCTTTGAAAGGCAATCATTCTGGCTGGGCTGTCTAGGAATTGAGGTGAAGTTAGCTCTCTGCACTCCTTTTTTTTAAGGGGAGGAGAGGGGGGGGAAAAGGAGGGATTCCTAATTATATGACATTTTACCACGCCAAGTGTGAATGAGGCATTTGTTTCAACAGGTAAGTAGGAGAAAAATCATGACATGTCATCATTTCAGTATGTCCAGCAAACCAGCTATAAAAGATGCTAACTTCATTGATGACCTTGTGAATGAAAAATAAATGGGAATGATGGTAATAGTCCAGTTTTTAAAGGAAACCAAGGTATTGTCTGATTGATACAACACGCAGCAGGAAAAAGGCACTACGTTATATTATTAACTGATCAATCTGTGCAGGAATGTGGGCAACTATGGCTTTGATGGCTGTATACGCAGCATGCAGTTTGGCACAATCGCATGGGACCTGAATGACAATCAGAAGGCCAAGGGAGTCGTGCGTGGATGTCCAGCAAAGGTAGGCAACGTTTGTGTGGAGTGGTCTTTTCCGTTGAGTTTGAATGAAATTCTGTCAGAAGCTCCTGTACACTGTCCTACCTTGGGTAACTCATTTGTGAGTAGCATGTGAAGGCTGATGCGTTTGTGCATGCGTTTTGGGCCGTAGGTGTTGGCATGAGTATTGGTCATCCTCTATTGAAAGAAGGATTGTAAAGAATAAACCATTCCGGAAAAAATGATGAGCAGTTAGCGCCGAGTATTCAGCTTTTGATGGTGTTAGAATACTGACCCAGAAAATAGATTTGATGGTGATGGTGATTGCTGAAGAAATGCCAGAGATTTACCTTACAAATTTATTTAGAACTTTACATTTCCCAGCTTCTGATATAAACTGAGAAAGAAATTACAATGTGTATGCAGATGGCAAATAGGATATTCATCTTTGTCTTTGATTTTCACTTTTTCATTGGGAATTTTTGTGGAGGATTTAAGTCGAATCTCTACAGTCTGTGATATACTTGAGGAAGGGATTTTTGGAGCATAGTCTTGACCTAATTCTGATTTTTCTCCTCAGGTGTGTGGTAGTCGAGTGAAAGGTCCACTGAACAGATGAATAATCATGAAATGTTTGTTATGCGTTTTTAGCACAGAAATAGATGTCTGGAGAATTGTCCTAGTCTAATTTTTTTGGTCTCACCTGGTCAAGGTTGTTAGGTAAAAGTTATCAACTGTACAAACAAATGTAAATATGCAAACTGAATTATATGTATTTTTAGCTCAAATGACAATATTGAATTGCAGATTGCTCGAATCGCAACATACAGAAGAGCACGCTCTGACAGCTTCATTGGTGTGGATCTCCACAAGGCATCGGTACGACCTTTGACATGACCTTCAAAATGAGGACAAACCAGTCCAGGGCCATTATGGTGTATGTTGCCGATGATGCACAGGTTAGTGATGAGGAGAGGTGGGACAGTATTTATTTCCACAAGTATAGGCCTACATGAGGATGCGCATATACAAACACACTCATGCACTCACATATAAACCAGACACATACACACTTGTGCACACACGCATATATTCTCTCTCTCTCTCACACACACATACACACTCTCTCCCTTTTGCTCTCTTCTCTCTCTCTCTCTCTCTCTCTCACACACACACACACATGTACACACACAGTCACAGACTGTGTTTGATAGAGAACAAAATAGAAAAGACACAGAATGGACAATGAGAATAAGTTTATAATTAACATGTTTTTAAATGTGTATATGGAGAGCAGAAAAGTTAGGACAATAAATGTTGCTTAGTTTGAAGATATGTCAGCATTTGTACGTAGCTGTTACATCTTCTCATATTTATGTGTGTGTGTGTGTGTGTGTGTTCAGGGAGAGCACATTCAGTGTAGGGATCATGGACGGGAAGATTGTGCTGAAGAGTAACCAGGACGGGGGGTCGCTGGAGTTGATCAGTCGAGTCAACACCTACAACGACAGCAACTGGCATTTCATCTCCATCATGAAAGACGGCCTTGTGTTAGTGATCTCCCTTTTCTCTTGCCCTATGCCTCAAGTGTTGCTGCTTGTGCGTGCGTGCAAGTGTTTGTATGTTTATGTGTTTTGTGCAGGTATATCTGTGCGCTCGTGTGTGCCCATGAGGAGAGAGTGTGGGGACGTAGCTGGGATAGAGTGGGGTGAAGGTGGACAGTAGGTAGGGAAGGGGGGGTTGGGGGGTGGATAGGGATGGGGTGGTGTTTTTGATATGGGCAGCACAAAAACAATAAACTGGGGTTTGGATGACTATGGCAGTGGATTGAACATCTGACTGAAGAGTAATATTTTGATGGAGACATTGAAAGCACGCATTGATGTATTTGATACAATGAAATGTTTTTTTTGTTAATCATGAAACCGTGATATAAAACAGACAAAAGAATGTGTGCAGAGAGTGTGTAGTAGTACTTTCACTTGAGTTTTTTACACATCGTTTCATAAAGTTGTATGATTATTGATCTCTGTGCCATTTTAATGGACATAATTTATTTTAATGATTACATGAAAAGCGTTCATGATCTATCTTGCAGTGTGACTAGGATAAAGTAGTATATGTCAACATGATTGGATCCCCTGTTTTTTGTTTTTTTAATTTATTTATTTTTTTTACACAGGTTTGAAATGAACATCGATGACTACGAGATGCTGCAGACAATGGCAGAAACAGGCACCGCCTCCTTGGACACCACCACCCCTCTGTACTTTGGTGGTGTGCCACCAGAATACAGAATTGCTGATGGAGCTACCACCTCCAAGAATCACTTTGTGGGGTGCATTGGGGACATCACGATCCGTCAGAAGTGAGTTTGTTTTGTTGTGTGTATGTTGACGTCCAGAAAATTTCATGGAATGTGTTGGACACGAGACAGTATTTTAGAAGTGAATCTTTTAGGACTTTTGTTTTTCTTTGCAGCAAAACAGAAAAAGAAAATGTTGGGGGGGGGGGGGGGGATGAATAAGATTGTATCAGTGGAAAGGGGAAAAGTGGCAGTCAAATTGGTGGAGAGCGCTGATCACATTTTAGCTATGCTTGCAGATGATACTGACATGAAATCGTGTGTAAACTTTTTGTTTTCTCATAAGTACCTATCCAAACCAATGTCTTTTCCGTACTTGGGGTAGAACATTGCCAACTGTAAGGAATCCCCCCCCCTCCCGTCCGCTCCCTCCACCCCCAAAAATGGGAGAGTGGGAGAGAACTAACTGCTTTAATTATGTGCATGTGCCAGAGTGATCTCCCTTAGTGAGTTCACACCATTCAGCTCTTTCTCTGAACTAGATCATTATTCTCCTTTTCCTCAGTGGTAGAACACACCTTCTTTTGACTGTGTGTTTTCATCTGGCTATGGATTTTACACAAATGACAGTTAATTCCACGTTTCCCCCAGATGGGCATGATTCTAATTTGCAACAGTCTAGGGTAATTTTGGCCAAGAATCCCCAGAAATTATGTTAGATTGCTACTTTGCTACAACATTATCTGCTTCACCAACTGCCTTGGCTTCACCCTAGCCCTCTTTGAAATCACTGTCTGCTACAGCTTGTCATATTTTTATTCATTCCGCAAGTGGGTGTTCAGCAGAAGACTGTGAAGATAGCTGCCTGCTCTCCCTTTTTAGGGGGTGATGGGGGGTCGGAGGATAGAGGAGGGGGAGTATCCTGATAAAATGGCGTTGTTCCATGCCAAGTGAAGGTGTTGTTGGTGTTGAAGGTGTTGATCATTAGAAGTCTGTTTTCTGCTCACTCTCTACTATCTCTCTCACAACCAAGTGTCTAGGGGTCACGTTCCTTATTGTTAATGTGTGTGGTAGGTTTGTGAATCTGGTGAGCATTCCGGAGTCAAAGCGCATGGGGGTGCAGCTGGTGGAATGTCCGCTGCACACAGACGACGGGGAGGTGGAGGAGGTCACCAAGCCCACGGTGGAGGAGGGAGGTCAGTGTCTCTCATGTCCGTCACAAGGCTTCTGCTGCTTTGGGCTGTACTGTTGTGGATTGTGTTTTGCCTTGTTACAGTGTGTTGTCTTCTGGACCATTGTACTCTGCTGTTCTGTGTTCAGTCGCACAGCGTTGAAATGTGTGTGCTGTCTGTGTTGTGTTACGTTGTGCTTAGCTGGGTCGGATTGCGTTACATTGAGCTGTGCTGTGTCATGTTACGTTTTGTTGGTCTGTGTTGTGTTAGATTGTGCTTGGTTTTGTTGAGTTACTATGTGTTAATTAAGCAGTACTTTGGTGTGTTGTCTTAAATGTTGTTGATCTGCGTTGTGTTGCTTTGTGTTGAGCTGTGCAGAGCTATATTCTGTATATCTTTGCAGTGTAAAATCTGTGTTGTTACATTGGGCTGAGCTTTGCTGTGTAAGAAGTAACTCAGAGAAGTGCCTCAGTATGGTTGTGTGCAGACTGATGGTAGAACAGACAACAATGGCACCTGACCATTGTATCAGAAGTAAAGCAGTATTGTGTACACAGGTGTGTGTGTGGAAGAGATGACAGTGATATCTTACCATTGCATCAGGAGAAGTAATTCAGTATTGCTGTGTACAGATGGCATGGCGACGCCGACGACAATGGCACCTGACCAGTGTGTCCTGCCTCTGCAGCCCAACATCCCTGCCGAAGCAGAGGTCGAGGCAGGCATCCGCTTCGGTTCCCGTCTTCATTCCCGCGTGGAGTTCAGCAGACTGCCATCGAGGATGAGATTGAGGTGTGTGCGTGTGTGTGTGTGTGTATCAGTGTATATATACTTGCATGAACCGACGTATTTGTGTGCTGCGTGTGAAACAACTGATGTGAATGAGCATAAAGAGTTTTCCTTATTTACAGCTTGTGTTGCTGGAATGTGTTATTAATGTTATAAAAAAGGATGACCTATTCACACGTTCTTTTTCCATTATCATGATTTACCCACCTCTGTTCTCTTTGGATTTCTTCAGTCTATTGTTGTTGAAGCTTTACCTGATACCACAGTCTGGGTGTTGACGAGTTGTTTTCTCTCTGTCCACAGATCTCAGTTTTCTCTGAGCTTCAAGACCACCGGTCAGAATGGCCTGCTGTTCTATGTGACGGACAAGCGACATATTGACTTCCTTGGCCTCTACATGGTCAATGGGGAGTTGCAGTTTGGCTTCAACTGTGGCAGTGGCTCTGCCAAGATTATGAGTGGGGACAAGTACAACGATGGCCAGTGGCATAAGGTGAGGCCCTCTTCTTTGGTCCTGCTGTGGGCAGCTTTCTGGCCTGAATTGTTCTCATACTTACCAGTCCAAATAAATGCCCTATCCCACAAACTTTATCCCTTCTCACAGGAGGAATGAAACTCACAGACAGATAAACAAACTGTTCCAAATCCGTCCAAACCTGAAGTGAGTTTTTACCATGTTTCAGGGGCAGCCATAAAGAAGAAACAGTCTTGTGCCGCTTGCGCACAGTCCACTCCTTTTACACCCATTCTTATCTTTTAGAAGATGAAAAAGCTTCATGGTGCATTCCATGTCATGTACCACTCACACTGAAACACATTCTTTCAGAGTGTTGGGACTAAAAGTAGTTTTATAATATACACATTCGCTATGAACTCACGAAGGGAGATCACTCTGGCACTTATCCATATATGATGAGGCGAAGTTACCTCTCCACTCCCCCTCCCCCCCCCTTTTTTTTTTTTTTTTTTTTTTTTTTTTTTGTGCTTTTTGCTCTTTAAATGTTGATGATATGGCAACAGTCCATGCCCAGTAGGGATAAGCATTTGTTGAGACATGGAAGTCTATCCTAAAACTACTTTTAGTAGCACAATCCCTGTTTTGATAGGTCAGAGTCATTTTTGCTTTTTGTTTTCCTGTTGTGTTTTGGTGACACATATGTACCTATCCAGACTAAGGTCTTATTTTTCTACTAGGCGATGTACCCTTGAAATTTAGGATGCCCTAACAAACGAGAAATAAGATAACAGAGAAGACACCTGTTCATTGTGTCACAGCAAGACATCTGCTCATCCTGTTGCAGCAAGACGCCTGTTCATCCTGTCATAACTGTTCAGCCTGTAGTCTACTCGGAACAGCCAGATTCAGGTCACCATCAGGCCACTCACCAGAGTCCAACCTGCGCTGTTCCTGAGTCACTTTTTGGGGTGTTAAGTTGTTATCCAGAGCATTAATTGTTTCAGTTTCTGAGCCCTGTGTGGACGATAGTAATCGCTCATTTGTAGAGCATTGATTTAGAGCATTGTGCTGGTTGAATAGTTTAGTTGTTTTTGCAATGCTACACCAATCAGCGTTTTGACAGTCCACGAAAGAAAAGCTTGCATTCTAATCTTTATGCGCAGAAAAAACACCTGTTTCTCATATCCTTGCTGACTCTTTTATTCCTTTGAAAAAAAAAAACAACAAAAAACCCTAAAGTGCCAGCATGTGTGATGTATGTTTCAGGTTGAATTTGGTCGAGTGCAGCGCTCTGGGCAACTGATGGTGGATGGACAGTTGAAAGGTCGTGCCAAGTCTCGGGGAGGGACACGTTCAATCAATGTTATTCCTCCCTACTTCTTTGGAGGATTGTCGGAGGCAGCAGCAAAGAAATTAGCTCTGGGCAATGTTGGAGTGAGTTGTCTGTTTCTGCTTCTGTTGGGTTATCAGTAACAGATTAAAAGAATTTTTTTTAATTTAGGAAAATGAAAAGTTTAAAAGAAAGACAAAAATAAAGGAAGGAAACACATGCGTGAATTAATGAAAAATAATGTATTTGATGTTTCCTTTTCTTTTCATTACTGAAGTCATCTTGTTCTGCTTTCCTTGTCATTCTCATTTGAATTTGTAGGCATTCCTCCCTTCCACTTTTCTTGCCTCTCCCACACTTTCCAATCCCCTCTTCCAATTTTTTTTTGTCGCTCATCTCTCTACAAAGTTTCATTTATTTTAAAAGGAAACTACTCTTTGTTATGAAGGGAATTTCATTTTTTATTTTAAAAAGTTTGTATTCTTTATCATAAATGGACATCTTATGATTTTCATTTTAAAAAGGAAAAAAATAGCATCATAGTATAAGGGGAACTTTCGTGTTCTTTGTAAAAAAGAATTTTTTTTTTTTTTTTTATATATAGCTCTAAAAGGAGATTTTGTGTTTTCCTTTAGAAAGGTATGCTCTGAGTTATTCATTAGTAAGGAAAGTTTTGTGTGGTGTATTATTAAGGGAAGCTAAATATTCTTTATCGTAAAGGAAATTCTTCATCAGAAAGAGAAGAGTTTGTTATTTACAAAAAAAAAAAAAAGTAATTGTTTCTTTAATATAAGAGTGCATGTTGGGTTTTCATTACAAAAAAGGATGCTTTGTGTTCTTTAGTAAACGAAGCAAGTTTCATGTCCTCTTTAGAGATTAAAGTTTCATGTTGTTATAAGGGGAAGTTTTGTGTTCTTCATTATGAAAGGTCATACGTTCTTCAAGGGAAATGATGTGGTCTTTGTAATAAGAAGTGTTTGGTCTTTGTTCCATCGTACTTATGGTTTATAAAAGTAGTGTTGTGTTCTTCTCTACATGCAAAAGAAGCATTGTGTTCTTCATTGTAAAGTAAAGAGGAATTATGTACATGATTATAAAGGAAACGTTATGCTCTTCATTAAAAAGTAAATTTTAAGGTGTTCCTTGCTCAGTACAGGATTCTTTACTAGAAAATATGAGCTTGTGTTCTTCATTATAAAACAGCATTTGGCACCACATAGTGTACTTTGGCACATTCTTTCTAGCTGCAAACATTTTGTTAGCTCTGTTTGGTCAATTTTTGTGGCTAAATGCTGTATTAAGACGCCTAATGGACAGACTTACATTCCTTAGCCAGATAAACAAATGTGACGTTGATGATGTGACTTTGGCGGTGGTGTAGTGCCTTTAACTTTGATGATGATGTTGCGTATGTGACTTTGATGGTGGTGGTGTGCACATGACTTTAATAACAGTGGTGGTGTTGTGCATGTGACTCTGATGGCGGTGGTGTGCATGTGACTTTGACGGTGATGTTGTGTTTTGTGCACGCGCACAGGACGGCTGGGTGAGTTTCCCAGGATGCATGAGGGACCTGACGCTGAGGATGGTGGAGCTGAAGCAGCCCAGCAAGTCGGTGGGCATCCAGACATGCTCCAGCGCCTTTGAGCTGGGCTCCTTCTTCCCCGGCTCAGGGGGATACCTGCAGCTGGGTAGGTCCTTGTGAAGCTGCTGCACTCTCTCTGCCTCCTCCCTCCATCCCCCCTTTACCTCTTTCCCCATTCTACCTGTCTGCTCTCTTCCATTTTTTTTTTTTTTTCTCGTCTGAACTGAAGGTAGGGGCAGCGGCATGTAGTATGAAGTTGGTGGTAACAAAGCGGACATGCGTGTTTTTGTCCTGATGCTTTCTTGTGAAATGCAGGGTGGAAGTTTTAGTTTTGCTCTTTCTGGTTTAGTGGAAAGGTTGGTTCGCTTGTTTGTCTGTTTTTTTCTTCAAGAAGCGGCCATGTTTTAATAAAGTATGTTGATTTGTTTTTATTGTACTTTTGTGCATGTTTGTTTTTCAGTTACAGTTTGTATACACTTTTGTGTACATTTCATGGTTTGTACAATTCTTAAACACTGGAAAAGTTAGCAAGAAACTGAGGCATGTTTTTTTTTTTTTTTTTTTTTTTTTTACAAGGCCTTAAAAGTCTGTCAGAATTGATTGGGTTTTGTAAAAGTTTAGCATTTTTGAACATCCCCTTAAAAGGAAAAACAATAGAAAGAAAGAGGACTTTGTAGTTGCTGTTAGTGAAGTCAGTTTTCAATATGGATTCAAAGACTAACGACAAACACCTCTAATTAGGTAGGTATATTTAGGGAACTGGGCCCTGCTACAAAGTAGAAGCATGATTAGTAAATTCTACTTTTACTGGTCAAAGTGGATTGCTGTTGTTCTGAAATAAATTTAAGATTATACACAAGCAGTCTTCTGTCAATATAAAGTTTGCAGATTTATCCAGTTGGGTCTTAGAAGTCTGAATTCTGTGCCGTCCTTTCCTTTTCTTTAAGCAACCTGCTTGAAGAGGGTGAAGGTTTTGCTGCACTTTGAGACTTTTGGAGCAACTGGGGTGAGAAAAAAAAGAAAAAAAAGAAAAAGGGATAAATAGGTACAGGGTCTCTAGACTGTTGTGCCGCCATGTGTGGAACTGCCCACAGGCATAAAGCTTTGCAGGAGTGGGTCAGTGAGACTGGGTAATCAGACCCACCGACACCAGTGACAGACCCACACACCGCTGCACCAGCAAGAGCTACATCTGGGGAGGAGGGAGGGGAAGAAGATGAATTCAAGCATTTGATGGCATCCTTGACCAGAAAGATTCCAAGGACAGCTCTGAGACAATTTCAGCAGGCAAAATGTTTCACTTTGCTTCTGTGGTAGAAAAAAAAAGGCCCTTTGTAGCTTGTCTGGTGCCTTTTTTTTGTAAAGTATACCCCCTGAATGTGTTCATGCATGTGTGTGTGTGTGTGTGTGTGTGTGTGTGTGTGTGTGTGTGTGTGTGTGTGTGTGTAGATAATATGCCTTAGTGGGATGAGTTACTTGTTTGAAAGGAGAGGGAGAGAATGCAAAGCTAACAGGGTGACATGTCCCATGTTTTGGTGGAGAGACACGTCTACAGGGTATGCCAAGCTGACAGGTGAAGTGTCCCATGTTTTAGTCAAGAGACCAGATTTCTGTGGAGAAAGCCAAGCTAACAAGGTGAAGTTTTCCTAATCTTAGTTGAGAGACAAGCATTTCTGCACAGATAGCCAAGCTAACTAGGCCAAGTTTCCCACATCTTGGTGAAGAGACAAGGGTTTCTGCACAGATAGCCAAGCTATGTAGGTGAAGGTTCCCACATCTTGGTGGCGACAAGGATTTCTTGGAGTTTCCCACATCTGGGTGGAGACAAGGATTTCTTGAAGTTTCCCACATCTTGGTGGAGACAAGGATTTCTGCAGAGACAGCCAAGCTAACTGGGTGAAGTGTCCCGTGTGTCAGTGGAGAGAGATATAATTATCTGCAGAGAGAGCCAGGCTATTTAGATGGAATGTCCCATATTTTGTGGAGAGACAGGTATATCTGAAGATACTGCCAGCCTAACTAGGGGAATTGTCCCTTATTTTAGTGGAGAGACAGGGATATTTGAAGACATGGCCAGAGTAACTAAGTGAAGTATCCCACGGTTTAGTGAGAGACACGGGATTCCTGCAAAGAAAACCAAATTCACCTGGTGAAGAGTCCCATGATGTTTTGGAGAGATTGGGGACACCTGCAGAGAAAACCGAATTGACAAGGCAGTGTGTCCCATTGTTTCAGTGGACCGGTTCAAGGTGGGCCAGGACCTGGAGGTCAGCGTGGAGGTCAGGCCTCGCTCCCAGAGCGGCGTGCTGCTGGCCGTGCACGGCAAGATGGATTACCTGGTGCTGCAGATTGTGGAGGGACAGGTGAGCACAGAGTGACAGGTCACGGACCAGTTGTTTCATTAGCTCAGGTGATAGAAAAACCGCGATACTGGCAGTAAGGTGTTGCATGCTCAGTACCCTGGACTCCTTAAACGAAAACTTAGAAGCTCATGAAACACCTCATTTGCACATAGTTTTGATCATGGTACCAAATGCTGGATAATACCGATCACACAGGCTGACTTATAAATTCAAACTTTGTGTCTACATCTGTGCATTCACAGCTTAAAACATGCATAAGTTGAAAAATGATGCAAGCGCCACTTAGCTTAAAAACAGGCATGCAGTTAACAAGTGATACATCAGACTGAGTATTGAGTGCACCCATCATTTATTAATCCTATCAGTTCTGTCATGACGCAGTGTTGTGAACTCACTAAGAGTGATCCTTCTGATTGAGGGATTTAGGTGAAGTTAGCTCCATGCTCTTCCAGTTTTATTTTTGAGGGGACCCAGACGCTGTGCCGAGTGTGGATAAGGCACTTGTTTGGACAGGTAAATAAACCCTAGAACTACTTCTAATTGTAAAATTCCTGTTATTTTGTAGCTGAATGGTGAACATTGTGCAGGTTGTTTATGTGTGTTAAGATAATTTTTTGTCTTCAGTTGTTAAGATTGTACTGGTTGCTGATGTGTGTTTTGTTTATTTTTGTCAAGAATTATGTTGTACAGGTTGTTGATGTGTGTTTAGGTCATTTTTGGGGGGTCATGAATTGTGAAGCTTGTACTGGTTGTCATTTTGATGTGTGTTTAGGCCATTTTTGTCATGAATTGTGAATATTACACTGGTTGTTGTTGTTGGTGTGTGTTTAGGTCATTTTTGTTTTGAATTGTGAAGATCGTATTGGTTGTTGTTAATGTGTGTGGTAGGTCAGTTTTGTCATGAACTGTGAAGATCATAGTGGTTGTTTGTTGTTGATGTATGTTTAGGCCATTTTTGTCATGAACTGTGAAGATCATAGTGGTTGTTGTTGTAGATGTATGTTTAGGTAATTTTTGTCATGAACTGTGAAGATCATAGTGGTTGTTGTTGATGTGTGTTTAGGACATTTTTGTCATGAACTGTGATGAAGATCATACTGGTTGTTTTTTTTTTGTTGTTGTTGATGTGCGTTTAGGTCATTTTTGTCATGAACTGTAAGATCATAGTGGTTGTTGTTGATGTGTGTTTAGGTCATTTTTGTCTTGAATTGTGATCATACCAGTTGTTTTGGGTGTGTGTTTAGGTCATTTTTGTCACGGACAATGGAGCTGGAGCCATCTCCACCACCTTCACTTCACCTGCCAAAAATTCTTTGTGTGATGGAAAATGGCACACAATCAAAGGTAAAGGAACTTTTTTACACATTTTTTTTTTTTCACCTGGCGCTTTGCCAGTGGCACAGCCGTCACACTTTCCTCTCTTTTCTCGCGCACTGTTGATCACCCTTCTCCTACACACATT
Source organism: Conus betulinus (assembly GCA_016801955.1). Taxonomy (NCBI): domain Eukaryota; kingdom Metazoa; phylum Mollusca; class Gastropoda; order Neogastropoda; family Conidae; genus Conus; species Conus betulinus. Next base: position 19,668 of record JADBJO010006873.1, read on the forward strand.
CAGATCCAGACTGATTTGGTCTATGCCCCTGCCTAGCAGTGCCAGGGAGGTGTCCTATCAGGTCATCATCAGGAAGGCTACCTTTACAACAGAATCCATTCAAATTTTTTCTTTTCTTTCTTTCTGCATACGCAGGTTGATATTTCTGCAGCTGCTGCCTGTACAGACAGGCGTGGAGTTTTGTATGTATGACCGTTTTTTTTATCCCACCATTAAGGCAGCCATACTCCGTCTTCGGGGGATCCATTCAAATGAATCCACGCTGCTGCTGCATCCCTCATGCTGTTGTCAGTAGTGCCTGTTCTGATTTTTTCTTCTGTAGTTTGTTTTTTAATTGGCTGCATCAGATCTTCAGCCTTGTCTCCACAAAGTTCTGATTTAATATCCCCTTTCATTTCCTGGGTCCCAATTTATGGTGAGTTGGAGTCGAGTCAAAAACGCACATTTGATGAAAGTCCCTCTTGGGTGTATTTCCATCTGACCACAGCCTTCATGAACACAAAAAACATGGTCACTAACTTGACACACAAATCGAAGAGGAGGAGAAATTACACCATGAAAGCCGCGCATTAACCCCTTGACTGCCGCTATTTTGTATCAGTTTTGTACTTCTGTGTGCTTGAGCAAAATTTGACTTTTTGTGGTAGGTTCACTAATTTCATCAGTGCTCATTTATTTGTAGAGATATCTTAGATTTTTGGCTTTTTTTTTTTTCTTATACCCAGGGTTATAATATCTGCAAATAATATTTGATTTTGTTTATTCTGAGTATAATAAATAATCTTATAATTCAACTAAAAAAAAAAAAAAATTTGCAAGCGTACAAAACCCCACAGCAGCAAAACAAAAAACATACAAACCCAGCAGAAAGTGGTTTTAGTGTTTACTGAACACCCATGTAAATATTTGGTAGTGAATTTACAACCCACAATTGTTATTTTATATGATGAATTTATTAATTTCTGGAGTACAGTACAATCCAGGTATCAAGGGACACATTTTTGTTTTCTTAGGTAGGTTCACTGATATGCCCACTGCTCTTTCAATTCTTGACATATATCTTAGATACTTGGGAAATGTTCTTGTTATATCCTTGGCTACAGCCTGATATCACAATAGTTTGATTTTGTTTGTAATGAGTAGACCAAAAAAATATACATAATGATGATGTGTGTTGTTTGAAAAACAAGACACTTTCAGAACATAAACAAAACTATAGCACTGAAATCACAATGAAATATCACAAAAACTGGTGTTAGTATCCTTTGAACTTCAGGACGAACATCTGTATTCACAATAAAGCTTGACAATGCATAAAATGTTTAGCAACCCATATTATAGGGGGCACTCCAGCCAGGTAACGCTGGAAAGAAGATGGAAATTGCACATTATCCACAGCATCAGTCTGCACATCTTGCAAGCCTCTTGGGAATTGGTCTTGTTTAGCAGAAATGAACTAACAATAATAACAACACTAAGTGTAACTTCCAATTATTGTCAGTTTTCTTTCACACATGTGGTTTGGTTCACTCATGAACTAGGTGCAAGTGATAATAAATCATCACCACAGAAGGTAATAAATAAAACATTGCAAAACCGACCACACAAACAAAAAAAAACAAACACAAAAGAGAGAAGATGCTAAAGATAGGACTGAGCTACGAAAGGCCACACCACAGATGATGAAAGCACACTAGCAACTGAAAAATACACTGGTGTCGCAGAGAATACACCACACCACAGAACCTATGGACAGAAGGATCAGGATCCCACACTACTGCCAGTAAATGCCAGTTATAGTTTGACTGACATACATTCGGGTACACACACACACACACACACACACACACACACACACACACACTGTGCACAAGCACCGTATTCAAAAGCAACACACATACACACACATGCATATGTACACACACACACACACACACACATGCATGCGCACACACACACACACACACACACACACACACACACACACAGCACCACATGCAAAAGCACCACACACACACACACACACACACACACACACACCATGCACACACACTACACAAACGCCACACACACACACACACACACATTGTATACCCATACCATGCACAAGCACTGCTCTCTCTCTCTCTCTCTCTCTCTCTCTCACACACACACACACACACACACACATACACACACACCATGCACACACACACACACACACACACACACACACACACCACAAAAACAACTCCATTGAAATTGTCAATGTTCACCTTGATACCTGGATCACCCGTGAAAGAAAGGTTGAGATTTGGGCAATCAGCACTGGCCTCTGTCCATTCTGAAACAAGGTTAGACTGACGAGTGCCACACCCTCTTTCTCTGCCACACCCCCTCACACTGGACCCTCGCTGTTGTCCTGATCCTCCTCCCCTTCCTCAACTCTCCTTCCAACCTCTCACAAAAGGAGGGAGGAAGGCAGTTGACGTAGATGGAATTGGCTCGTTTCTCTCCGATTCGGGCCTACTTGCGCCGGTATTGCTCGGTTTGAAGTCGGGGATCAGCTTCGTCATCAATACCAATCTCCGATAGCAAAGGGTGGTGTTGATTGTGATCGCTTTATTCCTCCTCCGAATCACTTCATTCCACTTCTCTGAAGTCTTTGTCATTGCTTTCACGGTCTCGGATAACTTCTTGAAGCACTTCAAGAGCATTAGATCGTTTGAAAACGGCACGCGCCTGATTGAACTGCCTGCTCGACTCGCCATCTTGAACCAAGAATGACTCAGCCGAACTTTGCCGAAGTTATATCGTATGAGTGGACGCGAGCCGGTCAGTCAGTGACCCTTGAAAGGGAAGAAACCATCCTTCAGGGTCCCTCCAACTGTTTAAACCATTTTTTCTCCTTGCCTTCCTTCTTTACATTGCTGAATTTTGATGATGAAATTACCTCGAACGCCATTCGTGCAAAAGGCACACAGCTTTCCCGAAACCACCACGAACGCCGTTCATGCAAGGGGCAGTCAACAGGTTAAGGGCGAAAGAATTGGAAAGAATTTTTGAAAATTATTTGATGATTGTTGAAGAGGAAGAAGATGATTATGATGAAGAAGCCACAGTGATTCGTTTAGTTTTGGGCTTCCTGGCAGGGCTTAAGTGTCCACTTCCGTTCTCATGTCCCAGCAAGTGGACCTAGGAGAGACAGGTATGGATGCCTGCTGTGTCGGTCTGGAAATTTGTGCCAAGTGTCAAACACACAGCTGTGAAGAGCATGATTTTTGACTGTAAGGCCCCAGTCTCCCATTTGTGCACTCTTGCTTATGAAGGCTCATCAGCTTGATAGGTTTTCTTGTGTAGATCGCCAGACCTGTCCCTTCCAGTGAAATGAGGTTTTCTTCTGTGTGCTTCAACCTGCTCTTTTTTTGCCTGGGTTCTTTCCCTTTTAGGGCCACTTGTAATGACATGTTTTAATAGGGTCAGTGACTGTCTGCGGTCTGTGGGAGTGGTGGTGATGTGTGCTTGCAGCCAACAAGAACAAGAACGTGGTGACCATGATGGTGGATGGAGTGGAGACCCTGAGCCAGGCGTGGGCCCAGCCAAGGTGTCGTCCGCTGACACCAACGACCCCTTGTACATTGGAGGAATGCCAGGTAAGCTCCAGTCTTCACCTGTTGCCACTGTCTCAGCCTCCTGTGCTTCTGGTGTCTGTTTTTATTTTGGCTGGCTCTGTGTGTGTGTGTGTGTGTGTGTGTGTGTGTGTGTGTGTGTGTGTGTGTGTGTGTTGCCCCTTGTTTCCACCTTTCAGAAAGGAAGTGGCTGCATCTGGGTAGTGCCGTTGAGAGGCAGAATTTTGAATGAAGAAAAATCTGTTGCAAATCTGTGGCTTGGATAGTATTGCCATGTGCCAAAACTGCTTTTTCATCATCAATGATATTGAATGCTAAAATACCCCTCTGTGACAATATTTGAAGGCTTTTCTTTGTTCATCATGACCATTGTGTTGTACTGACGCCATTTCAAGCTGTTTAAAATCTCACATTGTCGACATAAAAGCAGTGTGATTGTCTGCATGGTGGAGTTCATGTGAAGAAGCACAAAACAGACACAAAATGTTTTTATTTTTATTTTCTCTCAGATGCCAGCGCCAAAGGCATTCAGACCCAGGAAAGCTATGTGGGATGCATACGCAATCTCCGCCTGAATGATCAGCCGCAGGCTTTGTCCGATGGTCAGATGACAGAGAGACCTACAACTGGACTCCTGCCCTGTCAACTAGCCCTGTCTGGGACTCGTTTGCTTGCATTCTACTGCTTGCTTTGCCGACACTGACTGACCAGCGCCCGGTTGATGACCAGGAGGATGCCCTGGAGGATAATGGCTGCTCACCACCTCGTGATTTGTACTCCCTTGCTTTGATAGGCACACACTCACACAGTGTGACCTATGCACATGATACTTCTGCCGATGTGAGAGATCAGTTTATTAGAAAGATCCGATTTTTACAATTTTTTTTTTCAAAACCATTTTAGCTGGCTTGTAATAGTGTAGTTTTAGCTGGCTTTGTATTTAGTATCACGTTTCATTGGAAAAAGAAACGATCATCTGAGAAAAAGGGAAGGACAGCTTGATAACAGTTTTAACTTGCTTGTAATAGTCAGGGTAATGAATCTGAATTGCTCAATGTTTTTATGTATGATTTTCTGAATCTTGTCTTACTTTGGCATCATCTTTTTGGTGTTGGGATGCAATAGCCAAAAGCTTTTGCTCAAGTCGGACAAACCCACCCGTGGAGAGGGATGAGGATACGTCCTTGTGACTGGGGTACTCACTCAGAGGATTGCCACTTGCAGTATGTCCATTGCGAATTATTTCCATGTGGTGCAAACTGCTGTCTTTGTCGCATTGAAAGCATTATGTAAAGGTGGCGGCGAGAACAGTTGCAGTGTGCTTTTTATCCTATTTTAAAGATTAGCTCTGAGAACAATCGTATTTTTTGTTGCAGTGAAGAAGTTATTGTTGTCATGTTCGTTGTGATTTTGATTTTTTTTTTTTTTTTTTTTTTTTTTTTTTACTTTTGTCTTCAATGCAAATTCATTATGACAAGTTCTTTCAGTCAAATATATCTAGTCAGAATTTGTGTTTGAGAGCAAATGATGATTCATGGTAATTCTGTTATTAGAACCATTAAGGCTATTTGCTTACAATTTACATACCATCATGCATATGCCACACACACACACACACACATACACACACACACACACACACACACTGTGCACTCTAACACACACACACACACACACACACACACACACACACACACACACACACACACATTCACACATGCACATGTACACACACACACACACACACACACACAACAGAGGTGTGGAAAGAAGATACGTGGTTTGAAATAAATAGTACACCAATAGAAGATGTTCATTAATGATAAGGCAGCAAGCTGCACAGCATGTGTTGTTCTTGACAAATATCTTGTATTATTGCCAAAGATTTGTGTGTATGGTTTATACTGCCAAAGATCAAAAAGTCTGTTATTGTTGCCAAAGATACAAGTGCGTGGTACTGTTGGCAAGCATTCAAATGTCTGATATTTTTGCCAAACAGAAAAAGTTTGATATTGCTAAAAAAAAAATCCCCTGAAGTTTGATATTAGTGCCAAACATTTAAATGTCTGGTATTATTGCCAGTGCACGTTGGCAAACTACTACAGGTGTTTGGACCTATCGCTGCAAAATGTAATCAAACGTTAAATGGAAAAGAAAGTGCTGTTACAAAAAAAAAAAAAAAAAAAAAAAAATTAATTCCGGCAGTTGCAGCTGTATGACGGACAGCATTTGGCTGCAACTCTCTTCTTTATGACCTTCAGCATGTCTTCCAGGAGATCTAGTGCCTATTTTCGATTATTTTTGTTATGTCTGTTTTTGTTGCTGTTTGTTGTGTATTTTGTGAGCATTTCACATCAAAATAAGCCTATGATTTGTTTAGGTGGATTTTTTTTTTCCTGGATGTATTTTTGTTTCATATGTCATGATATTGTGGACAGCCATTATCTTCTATGGATGATATTACTCAGTAGATCCTTCTTTTTCATCTGCTTATCCATTTTTGGGGGGGTCCCTTGTTTATTTTTACTTACTTATTTGCATAACTTGCAGATGAATTGATTTTTTTTTTTTTTTTGTTTGTTTTTTTGTTTATTTCATACTATTTATTATTTAGAGTATTGTTTTTTTGCTCTTACACCAGTTATTGAAAAACACTATGGCATATCTGAGATAATACAAACTGTTACATAGATAGTGGTGTTAGGTTATGAAAAAAAAGAAAGAAAAAGAAAAAAATCATTGTCATGGCCATTTTCTAGGTGCAGATCAGTGCAACTTTTGAGACTTTTTCTTTCTTTTTTTGTGTGCATTTTCTTTATCATTTTGAATGCATTTGTTGGTTCATTGGTCCATTCTTTTTCTCCCCACATTGTTTTTCTCAAATAGATAACTTGTGTTTACTGCAGAATTTGTATTTTTAAACCAGAAAATGCCTTCAAAGTATCTGAATGAGTCAGGTTAGTGGAATATATGTTTAGAAATGCTTTTAGATGGATGCAAGTACAAAATTGGTGCAAAAAGGGGGTTTTTTTTTTTTTTCAACTCAGATGTATACAAAGTTTGTATTTTTTAAACTCGGTGTGTATGAAGTTTGTAGTGTTCTCAGATATGCTAGTAGTATACTTTCTGATATTCTTCTGTTCAAAGTTCTCTCAGATCTGATCAGTATTTTTTTTTTTTTAATATATTTTTTTTTTTGTGAGTGTTTTGGGGAATTTTTGTGTTTTTCGCACTTTTTTCTTTCTTTTCATTTTGGAAATGTTCTTGCCATGCACACAGTTTGCAGAAATGTTATGGCAGAGAAAATGGAATTAAGCAGCTAGATGTGGAATGGTATTATAGATTTTCTAGTCAGATCCAAAAAAGTCACAACAAAAAGAAAGAAAAATGTTTATAGATAAACATGAACATCTATTTTTGTGTGGGTTAAAGTCAAGAAATTGTTATGTCTCAGCAAAATTGAAGACCAAATTTGAGCAATGTATGAAAGGATTTCTTATCATGCAAGATGTACAAGAATCATCATCATCATCATCATCATCGTCGTCGTCGTCGTCGTCGTCGTCGTCGTTGTCGTCATCATCATCATCGTCGTCGTCGTCGTCGTCGTCGTTGTCGTCGTCGTCGCCGTCGTCGTCGTCGTCGTCGTCGTCGTCGTCGTCATTATCATCATCATCAGTCTCTGAGACATTTTCCATGCTGGGCAGTAGTTTTTCTGCAGTTTCATTTCTCCCCCCTGCATATAATCATCATCATTACCAACACCACAACCCTCCTCCTCTTCCTCCTCCTCCTCCTCCTCATATCATCATCACGAGAAATGCATCTTTTTTTAATTTTTAATACATGAAATTAAACTACAGAAGAGAAGGGAATACTCTGTGTGTGTGTGTGTGTGTGTGTGTGTGTGTGTGTGTGTGTGTGTGTGTGGTGTTTTCTAACCCTGATTTTTCATACGAGCAGTGATATAGGCTTGCATGTAGGGGTCCTTGTCCCCCGCCGCCGCCATTTCGCCCATTGTAGTGGATGCCTTTACAAAATCAACCAGGGAGTACTCAAGGTGTCTTTAAGGGTCCCGCGTTGTTCTGGCGTGGAGAAAATTCCTGCAGGAAAATGACAAAGCTGAAATATTCATATCAAATCTGACAGGATTAGATGTAATATTTTGCTCCCTTTATCTCACGGCATCACTATATTCCTTGACGGATTATTGCTAACATTTTAATTTCTTTTCTAAGTTATTATGCTGCCCCTCAAAGTTTGCCTCTAAGCAAAAAGAAAACATGGAAAACACAGGAACATTTGAATGCAGAGTAAACACATGAATGTAAACAGTGAACTTGGGAACTCTCTTAAAGATGTTAACAGACAAAGACACGTGTCCCCTTCAGTTCCAACCTTTGTCTTGCTGCAACAGAAACGTAATTGTCTCTAAACTTAAAAGATTTGCATTATCTAAATAAAGACAGCTTTTTTTTTTTTTTTTTTTTTTTTTTTTTTTTGCCGGTGGGCATGAAATACGGATTGTATAACCCACTGAAACGCTCCCGTAG
>JADBJO010006873.1:33092-110546 GCA_016801955.1 Conus betulinus
TCCGGGAATAGGCCGGAGGACATCCGGGAAAGACCGAAGGACACTGAGAAAGACCAGAGCCAAGGGTTCTGTGGGCTGGCTCCCCACTTTGCCTTCCAAAACATATGGCTACTAAGAACAAAGGAAAAGATGCTCCCAGGATTCACCGAAAAGGGGAAGAGAATGATGAATCCATTAGTGCTCAACCAATCATGACTGCAAATCCCAAACAGACTATGGCATCCCATCTGCTATCACTGGACTTCTACCTGTCCTTGTGGACAGTGCACACTCCACTTCCCTAATCAGACATGTCATGACTCTGGTAAAAGCAGCTACCCCACTTCTCAGTCCAGCACAAACACCTATGCTTGGCCTGGACCAGCCACTGTTTGCCTTGGCAAGGGAATTCAGTGGTGCTGGACACACTCACTTAGTGAGAAACACTTCGTCATCATGCTAGGTGGCCTTCACATAGAAATGGCAGCTTTCAAAACGCTTGGGGACTGGCTGAAGGGTTCAAGATGGAATACTGCCATCTCACTAGCATCCACTGGTATTGCTGAGTTGTTAGCCAAAGCAGCTCTTCTGACCAGAACAAGGCATGCCCACCAGTTTTGGCAACTGCATTATACTTGTTGCAGTGCCATGCATACACAAAGTTTCTGGAGTCAGACCCTAGCACTCCTTTGGGTTTCCATGACTGGAGCATGAAGATGGCAGATGAACAGCCACAGTTTGCATACTGGACTACGGCCCTGGACTTTCAGTTATGTATTTTTCAGCTTGTCTATGCAATCCGCACAGGAGACTTCAAGACGTATGTCCAATGCCTGATGAAAATGGTACCTTGGATATTTGCCATGGATCATGTCAACTATGCTCATTGGTTGGCAGTTCACATCTGAGATTTGGCAGTAATGTTGCTTATAGCCAACCACAAAGGGCCATATCAGGGCTGCCACCATGTTAGAATCTGCTCACAAGTCACCAACAACAAATAAAAAACTTTCACACATCTCTTTTAAATACATCTAAAAGCGTACCAGAAACTTCGTTAAAAATCTTTCTTCTGTAAAATCCAAGATCAGATGAAAAACTGCTGATCTCTTTCAGAAACTCAAAGATCACGTCAGGTGGGACATCTCTTAAAACAGGGTTTTCATGGAGTCTGCTGTAAAGTGTTTACATCTCATATTGTGCAAGTCCCAACAATTTAAAAGAATATGTTTCACTATGAGTGGAAGTCCCAACAATCTAAAAGAATATGTTTCACTATGAGTGGAACATGACATTGCACTATGGAGCTTCTTCACCTTTTAAAATAAAAGAATGGGTATAAAATGAGTGGGCCTGTGTGCATGCGGCACAAGACTGTTTTCTCTTTACGGCTGCCTCAGGAACATGGTAAAAACTCTTTCAGGGCTGGACAGATTTTAAACAGTTTGTTATCCATCTGCAAGGTCCATTCCTCTTGCCAGAGGTCTTTGACATAATCATTAACTTAAGGTTTTTGATCTGTGTACAGGACAGACATGTTAGACAGTTTCCCTGTTGTGGCATTCTTGGCCAAACGATCAGCCATTTCATTCCCTCCGATGTAAGACAAGACAAGACAAGACAAGACAAGATAATGCTGCTTATAGCCCAGCCGACCGCAAAGGGCCACATCAGGGCCGTCACCACGTTAAAATCAACTCACAAGTCAGTCATTCACACAATTCTTTAAAATACATCGAAAAACCCATCCAAAAGTTGTTAAAAATCTTTCAACTGTAAAATCTCAGATCCGATGGAAGGTGTTAATCTCTTTCAAGAACTCAAAGATCATGTCAGGGGTTTTCATGGACTCTGCTGTAAAATGTTTGTGTCTCACATCGTGCAAATCCCAACACTCTAAAAGAATATGTTTCATTGTGAGTGGCACATGACACGGAATGCACCAAGGAGCTTCTTCACTCTCTTAAAAGGTAGGAATGGGTAAAATACGAATGGCCGGTGTGCAGCCGGCACAGAACTGTTTCTTCTTTACGACCACCAGACGAAGACGGGAGGAACTCCTTTAGGTTTGGACGGATCTGAAAGAGTTTGTTATCCGTCTGTGTATTCCAATCCTCGCCAGAGGTCTTTTACATAATCGTTAATTTTGGGTTTCAAATCTGAGCAGGGGATAGGTGTGTTTGACAGTTTTCTCTCGTACGGCATTCTTGGCCAAACGATCCACCATTTCGTTCCCTCCGATGCCGACATGACCAGGAACCCAAGCCAGAAGAATGTTGTAACCCTCCGCTGTCAACTTGGTAAAAAGTTCAAAAAAGTGTAAAAGTTCGGGGTGCTGAAGATTGCGGCCAGCTATGGCCCAAAGCCGACAGTGAATCCGACAAAACCAGAAAGTCCCTCTTCGTAGATTGGGAGATTATCCGTAGTGCCAGAACCAGAGCTGTAACTTCAGCAGAGTAAGCAGAAGCGTCTGAAGGAATATGTTCTAACAGTATTTGAGAAGGAGCACCAGAGCAGTAGGCTGCACAGGCCACTCCATCTTCAGACTTGGAACCGTCAGTGAAAATTTTCTGATAGGATGAGAATTTCGAACAGAGGTCAGCATACAAAGCCTTGTATGCTAGAGAGCTAGTGGACTCTTTGCGAAAAGCTGCAAGATCAAAACGAATCTCTGGTGTGAAAAAGGTCCACGGAGGTTGATCCGGAAACTTGGAAAAATCGGACACAACTCCTAGGTCTAGACCTGCATTCCGTGCGTGAGGCTGCATACGAAGACCAAACGGCGGAATACAGTTAGGGTTGTTGTCAAATTTGCTTTGAAACTGAGGGTCAAAGACACAGTCATAGGCAGGGTTTTCAGGTTCGGAGAACAGTCTGACGTAGTAATTCAAAGACAGTTTCAGCCTGCGGTTGGACAGTGAAGGTTCACCTGCCTCTGCGTACAGGGCTGTACACAGGGGTGGTGCGGAATGCTCCAAGACAGAGACGAAGCCCTTGATGGTGGATAGGGTCCAAGAGTTTTAGATACGACGGTCTGGCAGAGCCGTACACAGCACAACCATAGTCCAGTTTGGAACGGACCAAGGCTCTGTAGAGGTGCAGCAAAGTTTTCTTATCAGCGCCCCAGTCAGTGTGTGTGCTACGACCCGCAGCAATATTCAGAGCTTTCTGGCAAGAGGTTTTGAGGTGTTTAATATGGCTGAGAAAGTTGTTTTTGGTCGAAAATAACTCCAAGGAATTTGGCCTCTGTGACAGCTGGAATGGGAGATTTCCCTATTTTGATTTCAGGATCTGGAAAAAACTGACGAAAATTATGGAAGTGAATGCACTGTGTCTTCGTAGGAGAGAAAGTAAAGCCATTTTCATCCGCCCATTGATGAATTTATCCACACAAAGCTGGAGCCTGCGCTGGACACTCGGGTACAGGCTTCCAGTTGCATAGACAGCAAAAAAATCATCCACAAACAATGAGCAGTCTGAACCCTGCTGAACTGACTTGACAATGTTGTTAATCTTGATGCTGAATAGGGCCGGAGACAGTATGCTCCCTTGTGGAACACCCAACTCCTGCTCATGAACATCAGAGAGAGTGGTGCCAACCCGGACCTGAAACTGTCGGTCTGCCAAAAAATTTTGAATGAAAGTGGAAGATGACCCCCGAAAAAAACCAAGATCATGGAGATCATGAAGAATTCCAGCTTTCCAGGTGGTATCGTAGCTTTCTCCAAGTCGAAGAATATAGCCACTGCGTGGTGTTTGTTCAGAAAGGCGTTCCGAAGCGTAGATTCCAGACGAATCAAATGGTCCACTGTAGTATGATGTTTACGGAAACCACACTGTTCTTTCGCCAAAAGGCCGTCGGTTTCAAGTTTCCACATGAGTCTAGCGTTGACCATTTTCTCCATCAGTTTACAGACACAGCTGGTCAAAGCTATTGGACGGTAGTTTGACGGGTTGGAGAGATCTTTTCCAGGTTTAGGAATAGGAATGATGAGGGCTTTTCGCCAAGATGGTGGGAAGAATCCAGTAGTCCATACATGGTTGTATACATGTAGCAGGATGTGCAGACCTTTTTTGCGGAAGATGTTTCAGAAGTTTATAATGGATTTCATCTATACCCGGAGAGGAATCGTTGCAAGAAAGTAAGGCGGATTTCATTCATTTAAAGTGAAAGGAAGATTGTAGTCTTCCACGTTGTCTGACGAAAAGTTGCAGGGTGATTTTTCTTTAAGGGCTTTGTTTTTGACAAAACTGGCTGACTTGTTAGAAGAGGAGGAATTCTTTTCAATGGTTGAAGCAAGCAGATTAGCAACTGCTTTTTTCTCTGTTATAAAGAATCAGAAAACTTGAGGTGGTTCACAGTGGGGCAGGTGTTCTTCCCTTTGATTTTCTTGATGATTTTCCACACTTTTTTCTTCGAAGTTTTGGATGTGAGACTTGAGCAAAACTGTCTCCAAGATAATCGCTTACTGGTCTTATATGTGTTTCGATTTGGCCCTCAGTTTCTGATGCGCTCGGACGTTGGGCATCGAGGGTCTGCAAGAAACCCTACGTTGAGCTCTTTTACGGGTTTTGTTAATTTCTTTGCACTCAGAATTGAACCAAGGAACTTTTGGCATTACGGGCTTCTTGGAAGATGTCTGGATGGTTGACTTTGCGCAATTCAGTATGAAATCTGAAAGACTTCCTGCCGGATCGTCACTATGCAGGATCTTGTCCTCTTCCAGATCCATAAGAAACTTAGTGGCAAAGAGGTCCCAATCTGCTTTGTTGTTGAAATTGAGGCGTTCTGGCAAAGACTCGCTCTCTGCATTTGTACACCGAAGCAACACAGGAAAGTGGTCACTACCATGCAGGTCCTCATCAACCTCCCAAACAAAATCCAAAAACAAAGATGGATCACAGACAGAAAGATCCAGACAAGATGTGGTGCCATTAGCGGAGTGAAAGTAAGTTGGTGATTTCCTGTTCAAGACACACAGATCAAGCTCCGAAAACACTTCCTCTAAAAGCAGACCCCGTGGTGAAGATCTCTCACTCCCCATAGAGGAGAGTGGCCGTTCAGATCACCCAACAGCAGGAAGGGTCGAGGAAGCTGCTCCAAGAGTGAAATGAGGTCCTGTTTGGTGACGCAGATGTTTGGAGATAAGTACAAACTACAGACACAGTAACTGTTTTGTGGAGAGTAACCCGAGCTGCCACTGCCTGAAGCGGAGTCTGCAGAGCAACTGGGCTGTACAGAACAGAGTTGTGAATGAACAAGGCAACTCCACCAGAAGCACCATGTTCAACAGACTGTGCAGGTAGATTTAAAAAACTGTAGCCAGAAAGTGAAAAATTTTTTGTCACTTGAGAAGAGTTTCTTGGAGGGCAATTAGCATCGGCCTGGCCTCACGGCACAACAGCTGCAATTCTTCATAATTGGAAGACAGTCCCCTGATATTCCAATGTATGATTGAATCCATTGTGGATGAGTCCATCATAAATGAAATATGGTGAAAGAAAATAAATCTCGTAATTCTTCCTTTTATTCTATATCAACATCATCTGGATCCGAGAGAACTGCAAATCTGTTGAAATTTCTCTCCGCTTTTTTTCTCTCTGATACAATTTTGTTCGGCGTTTTCTTTTTAGGTGGCGACTTGGTCTTTCCTCCAGAACCGCCAGCTCCCTTGTTGACAGCTGTAGGGTGCCCTTTGGAGGATTTTGAGGGGGTGGTCTTGTCTTGTACTTCAACGACTTCCACTCTCTGCCGCTCTGAAGTGCCTGTAGGTCTTTTGCCCCCTGGTGGTCTGGGGGCGGGAGTAGGCTTTGAAGACTGACTCGTATCTGAAGGCGACGACTGCTGGGGTTCATCGCATGCAGTGGTTCTGCCTGAGGCTACAGACTTGGTTTCTGGCTCTCTCTCGGCAAACGAGGACTCCACCGTCTGCACTCCGATGCTGACTGTTGTTGGCTTCTTTACTGCAGCTGCAAACGAGAGCCCAGCAGTTGGTTGACTTTTCATAGCAATCTTTTTCGCCTCAAAAAACGGGATTCGCTGTTCAGTCTTTATTCTCTGAATTTCCTTTCCTTTAACCAGTTTGGACAGGTCTTCGATGATGATGGGTGCTTGCCTCCACAGTTGGCACAGAGTGGTGGACTGTCACACACACCCTGGTGGACTGGCTGGCAGCAGGTACCACACACCTCTTCCTCCGTACATCTATCCCTCACATGGCCGTACCTCTGGCACTTGAAACAGCGCAGAGGTGATGGGATGTACAGTGACACTGAAACTCTCAGGTAGCCCACCGTAATCGACTCCGGGAGAGAAGTAGAGCAGAAGGTCAAGAAAAGGGTGTCAGTTGGAATCCTGTCATTGCCTTACGCACAAGCACACGATGAACGTGGGTCACTCCTTGAGATGCCAGCTCTGACTTGATTTCAGCCTCCGACACTCCTCTCAGATCTCTGCACCGGATTACTCCTTTCGAAGAGTTCAGAGATTTGTGTGGAGACACTTTGATCGGTCGATCCACTAACGTTGTTGATTTTAACAGCATCTCGGAGTGCAGCTTGGATGAGCACTCAATCAGAAGTGACCATTCCTCAGTCTCTTGACGCTCTTTGGCTTCCCGCTGAGGCCATTGATTCCCTTCGCAATCGCAAAAGGACTCAGGGCTGACAGAGGTCTATCTTCATCTGCTGCTCCCTCCACAATCAGCCAGCTGGGCCAGAAGCCTGAAAGGACTCTCGTCTCATGTTCCGAATCCGTGTCCGTCTCTGTTTTCTGAATCCTGCCTGTGTTTTTTTTTTGTTTTTGGTGCCATGGTGTATTCATTAGAATTCATCTCTTTTGATTCCCACCCGCCATCGAGTCCCAACAAGGGGGATGCCCATTTTATACGGAATTCCAGTATATCTGGGCACCAGGACTTCAAAGGAGATATACACAGGCCTGAAAGCATCCCTGCCACAGAAGCTCCCAAACCCGTTTGACCCGAGCCGCCGCCTTCTAGCCTGAGCTAGGGCATGCACGCGACCAGCCGCTTGATCGAAGTGGGCCACTTCGACCACCTGTCTAGGGGAAGTCCAGGCCAAAGAGGTGTGTTGACTTGATGCACCGCAGTCACATCAGCGGTCTCAACCTCCAGGATCCTATTCTCCCCCATCACAGGACGCACCGCACGGCAAACACGGTGGGCCTCAAGAAGACCACAGAGAAAAAAGAGGAGTGTTGGAAAGAAGACTTGAAGGGGAGACGAAGATAGAAAAGACCCAAATAAGAAAGGCAGAAAACAAAGAAAAGGAGAAAGGCGGGTTACTATTAGTCAGGGTCCTCACCCTTAGCCTGTCTGACATGGGAAGCCCTACCAGGGACATCAAACTCCTTACCACGTTGCGCTTAGGCCAGACAGCATCGACTTTTCAGGCCTAGAAGCATTGAAAAAAAAACTAGCCTATCTTCAAATATTGATGCCCCCGCCAGCAAAATATGTTGGACAGTTCCCTCCGATGTGGCCATGAACCTGAAAACAAACAATAATCCTGAAAAGGTAATGTAAATATTTCCCTAGTTTCTGCAATCGGTTAAAGTTTGTCAAGCTCACCTTAATTTTGTTTTTCATGTTTTGCTTTTTTTTTTCTCTCTCTCCTTCTGTAATATCATTATTATCATCATCATTATTAATATCATCATTACTACTACTATTATTATCATTCTTATGAATTGTATGACTACTGTCTTTCTTTGTGATAAGACAATGTTGCTTATAGCCCAGCCGACCGCAAAGGGCCACATCAGGGCTGTCATGTTTAAAATCAACTCACCAGTCACACATCTCTTTAAATGACTTCTAGAAACGCACATTCTTTGCGAAGAAAGAAAAAAAAATGCTTTCAGATAAAGGGAACAAAAAAAAAGAAAGTGAAGGCTGTGTGCATCTTCTTTTGTTTCAGTGACCGCATGCAAAAGCAAATGGGGGGCCTTGAGAGACCACTTTCTCAAGAAATACAGGGAGTCAAAGGCGACAAAGTCAGGCCAGGCCACCAGCAAGAAAAGGAAGTGGTATCTCTTCGACGCCATGTCTTTCTTGATCCTTTACTACTGCAGCCGGGAAACAGGTGGAAATTTGACATATCATGCTGATGAAGACCACCAGGAGGAAGACGACGAGGATATTAAGGAGACAGCATCCCAGCCAAGTCCTGCCCTGCTGTCTTCAGAAGACAGCTTTTCACAGGAAAACATTTAAAAAGATGCCGCAGCATAGAAAAAGGACAAGAGACTGCACTAGAACTTCAGACCTCAACATAAGATAAGATAATGTTGCTTATAGCCCAGCCGACCGCAAAGGGCCATATCAGGGCTGTCACCACATTAAAATCAACTCATAGGTCATTCATTCACACAATTCTTTAGAATACATCGTTTAAAAAGCTCAACCAAAAGTTTGTTAAAAATCTTTCCACCGTAAAATCTCAGCTCCGATGAAAAATGTTAATCTCTTTCACGAACTCAGAGATCGCGTCAGGCAGAACATCTATGAACAAGGTTTTGTTTTCATGGAATCTGCTGTAAAATGTTTGTGTCTCACATCGTGCAAGTCACAACACTCTAAAGAATATGACCTTTTTCCAGATGAAATATGCGACTAACACTGGCTGGTCAGGCACAGCCTGCACAGAAGAGCAACAAAAATGGAATTGGGGGACATTGCACAATCTGTCACAAAAGCGACTTGCAGACATTTCCTTTGAGAGAAAACACAAAAGATCAAAGTACGGAGAAAATGCTCCTGCGGAAGAAGCCCCCCCCCCCCCCCAAAAGATACATTAGCTGAACTACTGGTGTGCCATTCTCTTGAACAATTCTACAGTTTTGTGGACAGGTCAGGTGTGAAAGATTTGTTTATGCAGAAGGGGACACTTTTAGGGAAGTGCTACAATGCCCAGCCTCATGATGTACCAGAAACAGTTTTGGAAACTGTTGTTCACGGTGAGCACACTTCTTCACGCCTGACGTGCACCATGTGCAAACAATTTTTTGATAAGCATGTGGTTGTAAATCAAAGTCAACTTTTGCGGTTGGAACAGGAAACCAGGGCAAGAGCCAAGTCACTGAAGCCCGTCACCTCGCAGAAGTAGCCGACTGCAAAGCTGAAGATCTCTCTGCATACGTGCGAAGAAACATCATATGTATTTATGAGCTGAAGGAGGATCGAGGTGAGACGGCACAGCAGTGCGAAGAGAAAGTTCTGTCCCTCATCAACACCAAGCTGCGGGTGAAGATAAAGCCCAAAGACATGATTGAGGTGGTTCATCGCATGGGGGCTCGACAGGAGCAATGATCCAGGGGGGCTGTTGCAGATGCTGGAGGTCCTGGAAGCAGTGATTGCAGGGTCATCATGCGTTTTGTGTTGAGGCGCCTTCGTGACAATGTTCTCTATGCTTGAAAAAACTTAAAAGGGTCTGGGACAGTGCCAGTGGAAGATCTGACCCCTCGAGCATATTCCCTATTGTCCACAGTCAAGTGACAAGTCAGTTTGTGCCCAGGCATGGACGAAAAATCGAAATGTCTGAATGAAATTAACTGGGAGTGGGAGAGTTGTTCTAGTAAAGTCACTTGCTGACCTCAGACAGTACGCTAATGAGGTAAGGTAAGGTAATGTTGCTTATAGCCAAGCCGGCTGTCACCACGTTAAAATCAACTAACAAAGTCAAAAAAAAAAAAAAAAAAAAAAAAAAAAATTTCAAATAACACATCTTCTAAAAACGCCCCAGAAATCTTTCTTCTGTAAAATCTTAAAATCAGATGAAAAATGTTAATCTCTCTAAGCAGTGTTTATGTCTCTCACATCGTGCAAGTTCCAACACTCTAAAAGAATGTTTCACTGTGGTACATGATGTAGAATGCACCACAGAGCCTCTTCACCTTTTAAAAGATAAGAATGGGTGTAAAAGGAGTGGCCCGTGTGGCTTGGGATCCATTGCATACCAGAAATCAGCAACTACTGGTCCACAGATCCTTTGTTACGTGTTGCTCAGGTTGCTGATGTCATTAGCAGAAATAGATTTATCAAATTAAATCAGTATTTTCATTTAAATGACAGCAGTAAAGCTATTCCCAAGGGTCAGCCTGGCTATGATCCCTTGCACAAGTGCGTCCACTCTTGGAGATGATGCTCAACAACAGCCGAGCCCACTACTACCCAGGCCAGGACATCTCCATTGATGAGGTCATGGTAAAGTTCAAAGGCAGACTGAGCTCAAGCAGTATATCAAAGCTAAGGGGGGTTCTTATTATCATTTTATTACTGTTCTTTTATGAATAAAGTGTGACAATGAAAGCATATATAAAAAATGGTCAAAAAAATTATTGATCCCATGAAACAATTTTCATTGTAACAGTCTCAAAAGTTAAATATATATTGGATTGCTCTCTCTCAGTCACACACACACACACACACACACACACACACAGTGACACACACACACACACACACACACACACCACATGCAGACACACACACACGCACACACTTTTATTTGTCTCTCACTCACTTTTCACACAAACATTTGCATGTATACACAAACACACTTGCACACACACACACATACTCACACATTAAAACTGAATACACATTTTTTGTTGTGTTTATTTGTACAGGAAAACCAAACCGATGGGGGATCAAGGTCTGGTGTGCTGCAGACCCATGCACAGGATTCATGCTGGAGTTCAACGTCTACTAGGGTCGGGTTCTGCAGCCAATGCCGCACGGACTTTGGATACCATGTTGTCATGAAGTTGGGTGACCGTTTCCTCAAGAAGGGACGTCACCTTTTAGTTTACTTTAAGATTAAAATTATAGTCCCGTCAACAGCAGAGGTTATCTCAGGACTGTCACCACGTTTCAAACTACCACGTATATAAGTTAAAAAAAGAGATTAAAAGCAAAACCTGACCCAACCCATTAAAAACAGATTAAAAGAACCAATCCTAGGATTAAAAACCAACACGCTGAAATAAGATAAGACAATGTTGCCCACAGCCCAGCCGACCGCAAAGGGCCACATCAGGGCCGTCACCACATTAAAATCAACTCACAAAGTCCGTCATTCACAAAATTCTTTAAAATACATCCAAAAACCCATCCAAAAGTTTGTTAAATATAAAAATCTTTCCACTGTAAAATCTCAGATCTGATGAAAAATGCTGATCTTTCAAGAATTCAAGGATCGCATCAGGCGGAACATTTCTGAACAAGGTTGTCATGGAATCTGCTGTAAAATGTTTGTGTCTCACATGTTTGAGCATGCACTGTTTTGAAATAAACTGCAAATTCAGGATGAAACACTTCTTGTGGTGAAAGGAACACTTTCAATTGTACAAGCATCGATAAAGGCAAGGCAAAGGCTAGTGGGGATAAGATAAGATAATGTTGCTTATAACCCAGCCGATCTCAAAGGGCCATATCAGGGCTGTCACCACGATATATTCAACTCACAAGTCATTCACTCACACAATTCTTTAAAATACTAGTGCCACCAAAGAAGGAAGAGAGAAAAAAAAAAAAAAAGAATCACAGAAAAACTGTACCATGACAAAACACAGTGGCAGCTTCACTTTTATGTTACCATACTACTATTCTGCATGGGTACATCAAAGTGTTTCAGACAAAGGATCCTATGATGCATGAACTCCACAGCCACCAGGAGTTGATCAAAGAGTTCCTTGGGTGCTTTGTTCGACCTGACAAACTTCTGGTGAAACCACGTCATCTGCTGAAACTGGACCTTGATGATGAGAACATTCTTGTTAAAAAATCTGAGTTATTTGTGGGCAGCTTTGTGAAAAGAGCTTAAGAAAAACGACATGCAAAGGACAGCATCGAGAGCATGAGATAAGATCAGATAATGTTGCTTATAGCCAGCCGACCGCAAAAGATAAGATAATGTTGCTTATAGCCCAGCCGACCGCAAAAGGGCATATCAGGGCTGTCACCACGTTAAAATCAACTCACAGGGTCATTCATTCACACCATTCTTAAAGGACTACAAGAGCCACATTTTTTTTATGCTGTAAAATATTCTGTTTGTATCAACAACTACACACATGGGAAGAAAATCTGCCATACACAATCGTAAATGTTTTTACTTTAATAAAAACTTTTTATACACCTGAAAAATTATCCTGAACGCTGAAAACCGGAAGTGACGTCGTTTTTGGAACTGTATGAAGACCCGCAGGAACATAGTCTGCTGAGAAGTGCCAACAAACCAGTTGTAGCCGCCTTTTAGTTCTTACCATGGTGCGTAATGATCATGCGTACACCTCTCTTAGTTCAGAAAACGTTCCAAAGAAGAAAAAGGCGAATAGGGGGGTACTGTTGTGTAGCTGAATGCAACAGTTCGCACAGTCGAGGCTTCAGTTTGCACGGTTTCCCGAGCGACGAGTCGATCAAGCGACAGTGGGTAAGGTTCGTCCAGACACATCGCAAAGATTTTGGGCCCAAGTTTGGGACACCCAATGCGCATTCTTTCATTTGCGAAAAGCATTTTAAATCTGAATGTTACCCTTTGAGCCAAAGTATCAAACGAAGCATGGGCATCAAAACAAATGCAGCTCTGATTCCTGGCTCAGTGCCAACCATCCACAAGCCAGTGTGTGTGTGACCACAGCCAACAGCATGAGCACCGAGAGCACAGCCACAATTGTGACACAGGCCTCCACTCCGGCACACAGTACAACTGTCATGACATCTCTGTGCTTTCTACAGTGTGCTCCATTTTACCAGGAGTGAGTCAGGTGCGAAGGGCCTATGCAAAAAGGGAACGCCAAAGGGTAAGTGATAGTATAGTAGGCCTATAGTATAGTAATAGTATAGAATAGCTTAGTACAAAGTTGCTCGGCATATATAGGCCGCTGGGCCTGTTGCTGTTCATTCAATCAGGAAATTAGGACTAGCCTAACTTTGGGCTACACATAGCAACCTTTTCATCGCCCTTACTATCAAAGTACAACTGTTTTTGCTGTCTATATTTCTGTGACACCCACGGGGTTGGCTATGGCTTGCATTGCTACAGTACAGACAACATAAAGTAATAAAAATAAAATTCTTGTAGCCAGTCAACTCAGTGTGATCTTAACCTGGACACCAGCTACACATGCAAGACCAAACACCTGACCAGTGTGAACCAGCCAGTGATCCAACCAGTGGACCTGAAGACACTGAGCATTGTGAGCAGGCTGACCATGATAAAGATTACATCCCAGTGGAGCAGGAGAGCATGGACACAGACTCTGCTAGGTATGTTGGTCATCAATGCTCTTTAATGTTGATATGATTATGGATTGTGGAAGTGTTAATTGTTGTAACTAATGAATGCTTACAATTGCATCAAGTATGTTTTCTACTGATTTATTGTTGAGACGAAAAATGAAAACTTAGCAAAAGCACACTAGTACACTGACTCCTTAAGAAACCAAGGGAAACAAGATTTAACTTCTGATTTTGATCTTGCTCATTAAATAACATTTAACGCATGATCTTATTGCTATTGTCATTTCCTGGCAAAAGGACTTCAGGGACCATCCTAACAGTTGTGAAGCACCTGGTCACTATGGTCAAACTGCATCAGCTAAGGATGAGAACTTTATGTGTGTGACCGTTTTGGATTACCTTGCCACACTCTGTCTATGGGGCAGGCATTACTTTGATTTCATAGTATACTCTACTTCTAAGAAAAACTATTCCATTGCATCAAATGTAAAAGTGTTTGTGCTTTGACCATTGACTTCAGAATTTTTTCATGTTGGGTGAAACTAGTAGGAAAATAATTTTCAGGTTCAATTACACACACACACACACACACACAACCTCTCTCCCCCACCTCTACCTACTTTTACCCTCCCTGCCACCTACACCCACATCATATTAACATGGAGTTGTCATATATTTTTAAGATTTTATCAATTTCTATTTTCAGTGACACTGAACTAGATTGTGGGGCAAAGTAAAAAATTTATCGGTTTCGAAGAATGCCTCCTTGAGCTGTTTTAGCGCTGCCAGTACTGCGCTCAGCCAGCAAGTGGTAGCATCACACACATTCGAGGCACTTTCCTCAGTGTGAAGCAGGAATGCCCGCACTGTGGGAAGGACAGAGTGTGGATGAGCCAGCCCTTCAAAGACATTCCTGCTGGAACCTGTATGTGTCTTCGGCCATTCTTCTGTTCTCTGGTTAGTATACTCCATTGCTTCAAGAAGAAAATAAGTGAATGCATTTACTGAATACTGTTGTATTGTGCATTCTAGCTTTAACAGCCCCGAAATGATTAAAACATTTATGGACTGTGAGTACAATACTTTTTAGAGAACAGTCAACACTTCTTATTACGAACTTCTTGTCACATTCAAAACTAATGTCGTTCAGCATGTAAGCCATATGTTTAGTCATGTAAAGAAGGATTGGTGCAAACCTCAGTGTTTCAACGTGTTAGTTTTTCGTTAGATCCAACTTCGTTTTGAACATCCTCCATTGTATAAGACAACTCCTCTCTCCACATTTATTTATCTGAGCTTATAAAATGACTATAGTAAAACCTGTGATGTGAAGACGGGCCTGTCACGAGAGGACACCTTTCATGTAAGGACATGTTCACAATGTCCCTTTTGTTCTTTTACAGTGTAATGTACCCCTGTCATGAGAGAACACCTGTCATGTAAGGACACTTTCACACAATGTCCCTGGGGTGTCCTTACATCACAAGTTTTATTGTACCACGTTGTAACCGTGTATTAGGCAAAACATGGTGCCCTATAATGTGCCTGGTAATCTAGTTAGAAACTGTAATAATGGAACCTGATATGTTTTGCTTACAGGCTTGCTGCCATCAAAGACTCTCCGCTTTCTGAACCATCTTGGGGTGGCTTCCATTTCTTCTTCTACATTTTTTGACCATCAGCGGGCATTTCTGTTCCCTGCCATAGAAGAAGAGTGGAAGTCACACCAGGCTCGGTATATAGAAAAGGCACTTGAAAGCGACTACAGCCTGACACTTGGTGGGGACGGCCGAGCAGACTCACCTGGCCACAGTGCCAAATATGGCACATATACACTCCTCGATTTGGACCTGATGATGGTGATTGATACGCGAGTTGTGCAGGTTAGTTGATTTAAATTAAATGAACCTGGCTCTTGTTCTCTTGTGT
The DNA here is from genome assembly GCA_016801955.1 of Conus betulinus. Lineage (NCBI taxonomy): Eukaryota > Metazoa > Mollusca > Gastropoda > Neogastropoda > Conidae > Conus > Conus betulinus. The sequence continues at coordinate 48,266 of JADBJO010006873.1, forward strand.
TTGTGTAAAGATGAGTGTTGCCATTACATGGTGATCTTTTTCTAGAATTTTCTTAGCTGCTATAGAATTTCCATAGCTATTATATCCAAAACTGGTCAAGACCGAAGCCAGAATTTTTAAAGTCTCTTCTAAAAAGTAAATAACTTATCCACAAAAATGCAGGAAACGAGGTAATTTGAAGCAATCTAAGCATTAACTAGGTGTCTGGTGTAGAAATAGAACTAAATGTGTATATAGGGTGGGTGGAGGTGGGTGGGATTGCATGCATGTGTGTGTATGTGTATTTCTATTGCATGTATGTGAGTGGTTATATGTTTGTTGAATATCTTGTCTAAGTTGTTTTTTTTCGTTACATACACTGAAGAGTGACCTGATACATGACACTGTTTTGTTTTAGTGCAATGAGGAGGATGTGGGAAGCAGCTGCAGAATGGAGGAGAAGGAAGGGTTGAAGCGCTGCCTTTCTTTTCTGAAGGATAATGGGCTGGATGTGTGCGAGCTGGTGACAGACAGGAATCCTTCCATCATCAAGCACACATGAAAGACAACATATCAGACGTACGCACACTCGTTTGATGTCTGGCATGTTGCCAAAGGTGAGTTCCTCAGAGGTTATGCAATAAGATAAGATAAGATAATGTTGCTTATAGCCCAGCCGACCGCAAAGGGCCATATCAGGGCTGTCACCATGTTAAAATCAACTCACAGGTCATTCATCCACACAATTCTTTAAAAGACATCGTCTAAAATCTCATCCAAAACTTTGTTAAAAATCTTTCCACTGTAAAATCAGATCCCATGAAAAATGTTAACCTCTTTCAAGAACTCAAAGATCGCGTCAGGCGGAACATCTCTGAACAAGGTTTTCATGGAATCTGCTGTAAAATGTTTGTCTCACATCGTGCAAATCCCAACACTCTAAAAGAATATGTTTCATTGTGAGTGGCACATGACACGGAATGCACCAAGGAGCTTCTTCACTCTTTAAAAGGTAGGAATGGGTAAAATAGGAATGGCCGGTGTGCAGCCGGCACAGAACTGTTTCTTCTTTACGACCACCAGACGAAGATGAGAGAACTCCTTTAGGTTTGGACGGATCTGAAAGAGTTTGTTATCCGTCTGTGTATTCCAATCCTCCTGCCAAGGGCCATATCAGGGCTGTCACCACGTTAAAATCAACTCACAGGTCATTCATCCACACAATGGTATCGTAGGCTTTCTCCAAGTCGAAGAATATAGCCACTGCGTGGTGTTTGTTCAGAAAGGCGTTCTGAAGCGTAGATTCCAGACGAATCAAATGGTCCACTGTAGTATGATGTTTACGGAAACCACACTGTTCTTTCGCCAGAAGGCCGTCGGTTTCAAGTTTCCACATGAGTCTAGCGTTGACCATTTTCTCCATCAGTTTACAGACACAGCTGGTCAAAGCTATTGGACGGTAGTTTGACGGGTTGGAGAGATCTTTTCCAGGTTTGGGAATAGGAATGATGAGGGCTTTTCGCCAAGATGGTGGAAAGAATCCAGTAGTCCATACATGGTTGTATACATGTAGCAGGATGTGCAGACCTTTTTGCAGAAGATGTTTCAAAAGTTTATAATGGATTTCATCTATACCCGGAGAGGAATCGTTGCAAGAAAGTAAGGCGGATTTCAATTCATTTAAAGTGAAAGGAAGATTGTAGTCTTCCATGTTGTCCGACGAAAAGTTGCAGGGTGATTTTTCTTTAAGGGCTTTGTTTTTGACAAAACTGGCTGACTTGTTAGAAGAGGATGAATTCTTTTCAATGGTTGAAGCAAGCAGATTAGCAACTGCTTTTTTCTCTGTTATTAAAGAATCAGAAAACTTGAGGTGGTTCACAGTGGGGCAGGTGTTCTTCCCTTTAATTTTCTTGATGATTTTCCACACTTTTTTCTTCGATGTTTTGGATGTGAGACTTGAGCAAAACTGTCTCCAAGATAAGCGCTTACTGGTCTTATATATGTGTTTAGATTTGGCCCTCAGTTTCTGGTGCGCTCGGACGTTGGGCATCGAGGGGGTGCGATTTTAGAAAGTCGAAAAATTAAATGCATGACAATGACACACAGGGTTGAGTGTACCAATTTTTTTTTCATGGCACCACAGTGTATCACTTTCATGAAAATTATTGAACTGATCTACCAACCCAGTTTTGAAAAGTGATGAAACAGAAAACACACTTTTCCCCCCTCCCTGCGCTATATGATGGTGGCAAGCTCATTCCAATAAAAAAATAATTCTACTTGTTGCTTGGTGGAGTCCCAATCAGTCTTCCAGTGTAAACTCTATGAAGATTTTATCGTGCAGATAATCATTTTTTTCTAATATTTGTTTCAGGTTCACAGACCATCACCTCCAATGCCGGATCTTGTGGCCTACTATACTTTTGGAGAGGTCCTAAAAGCTGCGGAAGACCTGCCTCTTCCCTGGATAAAGATTCAGTGTGCAGAAGAAATGATGGTTGCTGTGGTGGACAACAGTAATTTAAAGCTAAAAGTGACAGTCAAAGCTGACTATATTGCTACTGTTCAAGTGTACGGTCTGCTAGCTGCAGAAGAGACAACTAGTATTGAGAAGGAGTCATTAAAATCTTTTTTGCTGAAGCTCCACAAGAAAATTATTGTACCGGCATTGCAGATGAATCATTGCAAGATAATGCAAATTTGCCAGGGAAATCTAACAAAGGTGTTTATTATAGGCATGTCATTTGCAAGTCTGTGGATGATCAAATCTACAGTAAGATCAAAATCCTGCAAGCTGATCCTGAAGGCCAATACTGTATGTGAACCCTGTCGTTACGTTGAGTCTCTGCTAAAAAAAAGAAGGAAGAAAGAGTTAATGCCAGCAAGTCTCTACCCCTCAAGGCAAACCACCCGTTAAATGTTTCTAAAGATGCCCTGAAACACAGGCTGAAAGAAACGCGTGCACACAGCAAGGCAGTGGAGAAGAAACTGAAGAAATTTAGAAAAACAATTAATGGATCAAAGTGCGTAGAACTGGGGAAAGCGGACGAGAACTTGCACAGTTCCTTGCAGTCCATCATGGCAAATCGCATTGACTCCCTGAACAACCCCCTCACTAAATTATTCTGGGAGGAACAAAACAAAGCTTTCCAGAGCAAAGGTAAAGGCATGCACTGGCACCCGACCCAATGATGATTAGGTTAGCTATCCTACTGCACAGCCAAAGTCCTGCAGCCTATGACACCCTCAGAAAAACTGGAATTTTAAAATTGCCTGGTGACTCTACCTTGCATGATTACATCAGTGCAGTTCAGCCATCACAGGGAAGCAGCAAAGAAACCCTAGACCATATTAAATCAGCCACAAAACACTTCGCTGACCATCAACGCTTTGTCGTTTTGCTCCATGATGAGATCACCATAAAATCCAACTTGGTCTTTGACCAAAGGTCAGGGAAGATGGTAGGTTTAGTCAGCCAGTCTGCTGGGCAAACAGACTTGGCTACTCATGCCTTGGTGTTCTATGTTGTAGGCATGAACACCACTCTAAAAATGAGTATAGGATTCTTTGGAACTCAGACAGCTACAGCAGACTCCATGTACCCATTATTTTGAAGGCTATTGGCCTTTTAGAAAGTTGCTGTAACTTGAAAGTCATTTCCTCTGCCAGTGACAAAGCAACTCCCAATCAGCGTCTCTATGACATGCAGGGAACTGGAAACGACACTTACAAAACTGTCAACCTCTTTGCAAGGGATCGAGAAGTGTTCTTTTTCTCAGATCCTCCACATTTGCTGAAGACGATGCGAAATAATCTCAGCAACTCTGGAGCTGGAAGAAACACGTGTGGAAAGATGGAAAACACCTTCTCTGGAAGCATGTGTATGATGTGTTCAACAATGACTGTACTCAGGGCCCCTTGCGGACTACAAAACTGACGTACAATCACACCCACTTGACCCCTGCATCAGTGATGAACGTTAAGCTAGCTGTTCAGATGATGAGCGAAAGTGTTGGCAAAAGGTTGCTTGAGCAAGGACAGGAGTGTCGAGAGACAGCCAACCTCATCATCAAGATGGACAAATTTTTTGACTGTTTAAATGTTAGGGCCAGGAGTGAAGGCGTTCAAAAAAGGAAAGCTTATCTGATGCCATACACTAGTGACCGCAGGAGTTGACAGCCAAACACAACTTCGGAAAAGGCTTGTCGCTTGCTGGCTGTGTGAGTTGGGTACCCCCCCCCCCCCCCCCCCCCCCCTATCTATGCTAACCCGCCTTTTCTGCCTTTCTTATTTGGCTCTTTTCTATCTTCGTCTCCCTTTCAAGTCTTCTTTTCCACGCTCTTTTTCTCTCTGTGGTCTTCTTAAGATCCGCCGCGTTTGATGTGCGGTGCCACCTGTGACGGAGTGGAATGAGATCCTGGTGATTGAGAGGGCCAGTGCCTTCAACACATCACTTTGGCTCGGACCTCTCCTAGACATGAGGTACACTTTGGCCCAGGTGTATTAATCAGCTCCCCCTTCATGGGGCTGGGTCAAGACAGGCAGTTCTCTGGCTGGCCAAGGTAACCCCTGCAGTGTTCAGCTCTCTGTTCACAGGAGTTGGGCATGATCGGGGGGGGGGGGGGGGGGGGGGGATGGCACCTTTGTCAATAAACAGCTTGTGGTCGCTATCTTTTTTTCACCTAGAAAAAGCATACACACCACTTCGAAATCAGGAATCCTGTGGACCAGCACAGACTTGGTTTTTGTGGTCATCTGCTTGTTTATTCAAAACTTTCTGGCTGATTGGCAGTTCCAGGTGCGTATTCGCACCACACTCTCTGACCACTGTGGGCAGGAGTTTTGGTGTACCTCAAGGGAGCATCCTTTCTCCTGCCCTTTTCAGCATCAAAATCAATGACATTGTCAAATCGGTAAACCAGGGTTCCGAGTCCCCTCTGTTCGTTGATGACTTCACACTGTTTGCAGTTGAAGCTTCTTACACTCCAACTTTGTGTCAACAAGATCCAATAGTGGGCCGAGGAAAATGGGTTTACCTTCTCACATACCAAAACTCAGTCAATCCGTTTTCACAATTTTCGTCGGGTGTAGAAACGCAGTTCAGGGGAGACAATACCTTCCTGCTTGATGTTGCTGGAGACACTGTTCACACATTTGCTAATGCTGCCAAAGCACTGTTTCAGCCATTTGGGAATTATTTAGGAGAACTCTGCAGTCATTTCTATTATGACATTGAAAAAAGTCCCAAAGTGAAAGAAATCTTGGGAGAGATTCAGGAACTGCTGGGATTCAGGGACGGGTGTAGTCGACAATTTCCAAGCAGATTTCTGCAAATGTTGGATGTCACCAATCGACTTCACAGCCTCCTGGATGCACTTCACGTCTACTACTATGCCTATCTGGGAGACGACGAGCAGCAGAAATATGGGTACTACAAATTTTCAAGCTGTAGGAACTGAAACGTGTATTTACAGTGATATACATCATTTATTATAAGTTATTAGTATATACCATCTGATCTATAATCTTACATTGAAAAGACAGCTTGTTATTTCACTTTTATTGCACTATACACACACACACACACACACACACACACACATGTATGGTATGTAAAGATAGAGCCCTCTGCTCCCAGTGTATTGGGTCAGATAGTGACATTTATTTTCTTTACACTGTCCAGTGAATTTTTTTGTTCAGCATGGTTATTAATTATTTTTATGTATTTATAACAAAAAAAGTAGAGCATCATTTCTGGCACCCCATTTTTTTTTTTTTTTTTTTTTTTTACACCAGGAGTGTGTTTTGTTATGTAAATGTGGCAGGGCTAATATAACTTTTATTATCAGTGCCAACACTGAAACTTACACTTACCTCCCATCCCCCCCCTCTACCTTCTCTGTCTGTCTGTCTCTCTCTCTGTCTGTCTGTCTCTCTCTCTCTCTCTCACACACACACACACACACACACACACACACACACACACACACACACACACACACTACACACATTTTCTGATGCTCTCTCTCTCAGAATGTCACGTTTTCTATTTGTACAGAGTGAGACAGTTTTTTTTTTTTTCCAGATCACTGATTGGAAACATTTTGACGGAGCACAGCATTGCAGATGGAGATGCAGCCCGCATTTTCATCCTCCAAAGAACGCAAGCTGGTCAAGCAAGATCATCCTGTAGTGACACCAGGAAGGACAAGATATTAACAGCCCTTTTCAGCGAGCAGCAGAAGTTCACCACAACTCTTGATCTCTACCGTGGCATCCTCAGAAAGTTCCAGATGTACACAAAGAAATTCCAGGCAGAGAAACCCATCATACATCAGCTGCATGGAGATATGTTTAGGGCTGTGCGTGATTTTCTGGCATTGTTCGTGAGACGAGACCCAATTCCTGATTATTCCATGAGAAAGCTCAAGAACCTGAAAGACAAGGTGGGAAGACCAGAAAATCAAGTTCGAGATGAGCAGCTTTGTGTTGGAGAATTTGCATATGCATCAATGGAAAAGGCCTCAAAGGAAACTGCCTGCCACTACTGGGTCAAGAAACTGTATCATCAGCTAAGGAGTGGATATTCTTTGGCAGGTAAAATGCTGCTGGAGAAAATGCCATTGGACAATAAGACCATAGAACAGTGGAGTGCCCTTGACCCTGCAGCTATCAAAGTAGGGAGCACATCAGACAGTCTTATGGACTTGGGCAAGCAGCTTGGGAATGTGGTTTGTGAGGCTCAGCTCGGTGCTCTTGACATAGAATGTAAAATTATTACACTGACTTGGATGTCATCAGACTAGCAAAGGAGTACAAACTCAAAAAGGATGCAAGAATTGACAGAGACTTTTGGTTTCATGTTCTTGGACTGAAAACAGATGACAGGACACAAAGATACTCACTCCTTGGCAGAGTTGCTAAGGCTGCCCTCACTGTGTTTGCTGGGCCAATAGTAGAGTCTTCCTTTAATCTCATGGATGATGTTGTCAGGGCAGACCGAACAAAACTGTGACAAACTATGAGGCCACAGCCATAGTTAAGTCAAGCCTAAAATCAAAGCAGACAACCTCAACAGACTTTACCATTCCTCCTGTTGTTCGGAAGGAAGTGCTCAAGGCAAAAAAAACAAACTACAAAACACATTTGGATGAAGCCAGGCTAAGACATAATGCAGAAAAGGAGAGGAGGGCTGCAAGTGCAATGCTGCTGATTGAGAAGATGAAGAAAAAACAAAGAATTGCTTGCAGAGGATATATCACAGGCAGAAAAGCATCAGCTTCTACTGTGAGTTTCCAGCAGGGCGACAGCCATCACCAGGAAGAGCACAGCAATGCCAGGAAAAAAAACAACCACCCCATAAGTGCACAGTCATCCCAGAAACACCACATCCACCTCAGAAACACCACATCCACCTCAGAAACACCACAGCCACCACCAGGAACAACACAGCCATACCAGAAAAACAACACAGTCACCCCAGGAACAACACAGCCACCCCAGAAGTACAACAGACGTCCCAGGAACAGCACAGTCATCCCAGAAGAACAACAACCACTCCAAGAACAACGCAGCCATCCTAGAGGACTTACCACTTGCATCAAAATGCTCCCAGGAGAAGCAGACTTTCGCTTCTTTTATGCCTTAAAAGCTTCAGCTTCTACGAAGCCCCCCAGATCCCCCAGCGGGCCGTTGCCCCTGCCCCGCCAGGGCCTGGGCGGCCCCTGGACCCCTGCCTCTCAGGTTTTTGAAAATTTGAAGGCGTCACCCATGCACTGGATTATTGTACTGTCCATAGTGCAGAGAATGAATAGGAGAGAGATCAGCTCATCTCCTGGTCATCATCTGCATTCAGTGGAGCGAATCTATTAGAAAGTTGGACTGGACTGTTGGAGTCTTCAGACCTGTTGGCAGACTTGCCCACAGTTGAAAGACATTTTTACATACATACAAATTTACATCTTATAGCCAAACAGCTTGTTGGCTTTGTAACTGATGATCATTTTTTTTTTTTTTTCTTTTTCTATTTTTCAAGTTGGTATGTTAAAAAATTTCCTCTCTGTCAGTCTGGAGTGGTGGATTTTTTTTTAAATTTCACTGTAACGCAGCATTTTTTTTCTCGACAGCACAATGGAAGAACTCCAGCCTTTATCTAGACCAAAGCAACGATGTCAGTCAGTCAAAACTGTCAGTGTCCCTGACAGTGCTCCGGTGATGACGAAGAGTGTGAAAGACCAAAAGAGTATAGAGACAGAATTAGATGATCCAGAAAGGTTCAAAATCCACCAAGCTGCTAAGACAGCAAGATTTAAAGAACATTACAACAGAAGATAAGAGAACATGATTAAGTAAATAGCAAAAACAAAGAGAAACCCAGGTAAGGTAAGGTAAGGTAAGCTTATATACCGAGGCAGAAGAGAGCCATCCCTCTCAAATCGCCAACTAAAACTGCCTTAAACTACCGTCTGAGTCTCTCGTCTGAACCTCAAAACCCTGCATATGACTGCGATTTTGACCCCAAATTCCAAAAGCAATTCAATGACCACCCAAGTTCCATTCCCCCCTTGGGGGGTTTCGTATTCTTCCCCATCTGAACAAAGCAGGTACAGACCTTGGAGTAATATGTGATTTCTCCAAGTTTCCTGATGACCCTCCATGGACTTTCTTCACACCAGAGATCCTCATACCGGAAAAATTCCACTAGTTCCTTGGTATACAAGTCCCTCTTTGCAGAACTGTGTGCTAAGTTTCCATCTTTCAAAAGAATTTTCACCGACAGTTCCAAATCTGAGGAGGGAGTTGCTTCTGCTGTGTTTTGTGCAGTAGATCCCCCCCAGAGATGTATCGTACACATTCCCACCGACAGCTCCATCTACACTGCTGAGCTGACAGCCTTAGTCCTGGTTCTTCAGATAAAGTCGAAACAGAAAGATTTCCTTATTTTGTCAGACTCCCTTTCTGCTTTGGAGGCCACTGACAGCCGTAATCTTAAGCAGCCTCAACTATTGAAAGTTTCTGAACTGTACACTTCCCTAAAATCAAACGGACACAAGGTAACATAATGCTGCTTATAGCCCAGCCAACCGCAAAAGGCATCAGGGCTGTCACCACGTTAAAATCAACTCAAGTCATTCATTCACACAATTCCCATCGAAAGTTTGTTAAAAAATCTTTCCAATGCAAAATCTCAGATCCCATGAACGATGTTTATCTCTTACAAGAACAAACGGACACAAAGTAGCATCAGTACTTGATTGTTTTAAACAATTAAAAGTTTTTTGTTTGTTTTTTTAATTGGTTCTTATATCTATTTGTATGTCTATATGTGTGTGTGTGTGTGTGTGTGTGTGTGTGTGTGTGTGTGCATATACATGTGTTTTTTCTCTGATGATTTTCTCATAAACTTGATATCAATTTTTTCTTCTCTTTTTTTAAATACACAATTACAGGTAATACTGGTATGTGTGCAGATGTTTGCATGCATGTGCCATGCATGGTATATGTCCGCGAATTCGCGTAAATCCGCGGGGGGGGAAAAAAGCGAGCCGCGCCTGATGAGATCGGCCCTTTCAGTTCATTCACTTCATTCAGTTCATTTCTGGTCATTCACTTCAGGCCTTCCCGCCACAAGTAGCATTGATTAGGACTACTTCCGTGCATGCGCTTTCAAGACATTTGAAACTGCTTTCCTCTCTCTCTCTCTCTCTCCTTCCGTCTCGGTCTTTCTCGGTCTCTCTTATTTGTATGATGAGATTGTATTTTGATTATTTACATGATTGATGCTTAATTTTTTTCCCTCTGTGTGCCCCATGCCACACACACACACACACACACACACACACACACACACACTCTCTCTCTCTCTCTCAGAGTCTTATTGGTACCATGGGACTGTATTTTGATGGCAGATGACTGAAGAATTTTATGAAATGCTATGATTAATGCTGGGGGGGACGCTGTAGCTGCTGTTGTTGTTGAGATTAAGACTGCATAGCTATCATAACTGCATATCCTAAATTGTCATATGATGACTCAAAAACTACTTGTGAGTGTGAATGTGAGTGTGCGTGTGCGTGTGTGTGTGTGTGTGTGCGAGGTGTGTGTGTGTGTGTGTGTGTGTGTGTGTGTGTGTGTGTGTGTGTGTGTGCGTGGGTGTGTGTGTGTGTGTGTGTGTGTGTGTGTGTGTGTGTGTGTGTGTGTGTGTGTGTGTGTGTGCGCGAGGTGTGTGTGTGTGTGTGTGTGTGTGTGTGTGTGTGTTTAAAGGAATGTTATAACAGAAATCCTGAGTAAACATGGACCGCCCAGGTGAAGCCGATCGAGATGAACCAGGCAAAACGTTCAAGTCTTCATGCAACCAGACTAGAAAGGATAGACTGCTAACTGCCCTTTTCAAGGCGTTTGACAAATTCAGTGTTACTGTGAATATGTATAGAGGATTGTTGAAGAAGTTTGAGAAGTACACCAAAATGCTCCAGTCTGAAAAACCACTTGTGCACATGCAGCATGAAATGATGCTCTCAGTTGTAAGGAAGGTCCTTGAACTTTTTATCAAAAGAAACAATGTTCCTGACGTTTCTGTCAAAAAGATCATGTCACTTGCAAAGAATGTCAGAAATAAAGATTTCCAGGTGCAATACAGAAACCTGTGTGATGGTGAATATGCCTATTTTGCTTTAAGAAAGGCTTTGAAGGATCCAAAAATGCAAATACTGGGCAAGGGACACTGCAAAAAAGCTCAGGAAAGAATATGAACACACAGCAGCTATGTTACTGCAAAATCTCCCTCTGACAAATAAGACACTGCTCAGACTGATTTGCCTTCATCCAAAGGCATATGCAGATGAGACACAGCAGCAGCAGCTGTGAGAGATTTGGCAGCTTCTTTGCCAAATGTCACTGCAGAGTCACAGCTGGGACAACTGGACAGCAAAGTCAGGGACTACATTCTAGACAAAACTAAACAGCTGCTGGCCGAGGCAGAAATGTCTGCAAGGCATCTGTGATCTGATAGATGTCACATCATGTGAAGTTCACAATGCCTCAGAGATTTTTGCATCACAGGTGACTGTCTGTTCTGGATTTTAGTGATGACACACTGCGTCTATTTGCCTTATTCTCCTGTATTTTGAGTTCTGCCCAAATCTGACAAAGCAGTTTACCATTTCACTCTGGTTGATATTTCAGTGAGCAAAAAGGCAACTGTCCAGGCAAGAGAGAAATTATAAGACTGACGAATGAACTTGGCAAAATTCACCCGACACCAGAAGCAAAGCAGAGAAAAAGGATTCTGAAGAAGCTTTTTTTTCGTCAGGAATGACACCTTTCTTCACCTGAAGTTCTTCTCCTCAACTCTTCCTTTGTTGAAGGATTTGTGCTGCTTTTCCAGCATCAGGACCCTCTCATTCATGTCTTCCATGATGAACAGCTGTCTCTAGTGCGGCAATTTCTGTTGTGTTTCATGAGAGAAGTCCTGAAGCCCCTGACAGCAGAAAAACTGTCATCACTGAAAGTGGATTTGTCTTCCAACCACCTGTCTCTGGATGATCTGCTTGTAGGGAAAGCTAAAAGTCTTCTAAGGATGATGAATGATAACAAACAATTGTCATTCTGTGCAACTGTTTTGCAAACATACATCTCAGGAGCAAAAGTTCTGCTTCCGAAGATTCCTCTGGGCAACCAGTTTTTTCAGTCTGGTACTGGTAGTCTTAATCCCAACTGTGAAGCTGATGTTGCAAGGAAAAAGCTGGAAGACCTTGCACCATTTGTGCCTAAGCTTGGTATTACAGCTGATGACAGTCACAGTGGTAAAGATGAAGCAGCTTACTGTCTTGAAGTCTGGAAGGTCTTGGCTGACAACTTTTTTACAAACCTGCCACTTGTCCGAGCTTTGAAGGCAAAGGCCTTGTGGTTTGTGGGCACTGTGTGAAGCAACCAGTTACCTCACTGCAACCTGGCCAGTGAGGAGCTCAAAGAGAGGGAAGGGGCTCCCACAGTAGCAAAGCTGAGCTCCATTCAAATACCATTGTTGTCAGATGGTTTGACAACAAAAATGTGGACCTTGTGTCAAGTTACATTGGCACTGAGCCACAAACAACTGGTCAGCGCTGGGACAAAAAACTAAGTCATGGGTTGCAGTGAATCACCCAGCCATCATGCGCAAGTACAACAAATTCATGGGTGGGGTTGACCTGCTGGACTCGCTCACTGCTCTCTACAAATTCCCCATGAAGTCTCCAGGTTGGTACATGTACATTTTTCTACACACACTGGCCATCACTTGTGTCAATATGCGGCTATGGTACGAACGACACTGTGCTCTTGTTCATGTGAAGCCGATGAAGCTTTCCCACTTCCAGTCTGAGGTGGCTGACGCCCTGATCCTGTGCAAACGCCCTACTGGGCGGCCAGCTGCTGCATCTCCTCCACCTCCGGGCCCAAGGTCAAAGTCCCCAAGCGTAAACCAGTGGCTGACATTCGCTTCGACAACACCACTCTCCTGCCTGTGTGGGGAGTCAGGGGCCGCTACCAGTACCAGCAAGACCAGTGCACGGGCCAGACCTCATCACATGCATCAACTGCAAAGTGTCCCTCTGCCTCAACAAGGACAGGAACTGCGTTTTGAATTTCCACATTAAATGAACAAACATTAGTCAAGTCGCCATATCATATCTGATACACAGTGTAGTGAAGTTCCCCCCCCAAACCCAGCGTATCATATATGATACATATCAAATTTTCATAACTTCCTAAGCGATAACGGATTTTTTTTTTACCCACTTTTTCTTTTTTTACATGTTGTGTTGACTTCACAAACAAAGAAACATAACATTCAAGAAACACATGTTTTAATTTTTAAACGTGCCTACATTGAGTTGTGTTTTAAGAGCAAATTGTGTGGTTTGGTCTTTCTAACATGTTTCAATGTTTATACCAGCTGCTCCTTTTAAAGTTTAAATATCAGTTTAGGGTCCTTACAACTGTTTGTGAATAACAAATATGTTCTACCTTTAATTTCAATACTGATTGAAGTGTCAGCAAAACAAATGTTGCCATGGATTCTTTTACGTGCGCAGAAACACATGTCATACGTGGAACCTCAGTTTATCATTTCATTCGAAAGACTAGCACACAGACCACACTCAAATGGTAAAGTGTTTGGGAGAAAAATCCCCAGCCCATACAAGGTTCGAACCTGGGACTTTTTGCTTCCTTGGCAGGCGCACTACCTTAAAGGCCACAAAACAACTATTACTGAGAAATAAAGAATGGGAAACACTTAAAACAAGTCTCTAAATGTCGGAATCTAAGTATGATACACAATCAACAGACTCAGTGACATAGGTATTTTTCCTCTACTAATTTTTCATTTGCAGTCATCTTGTCACTTGCAATTTTCCTTTCTTTAAAAAAAAAAAAAAAATTGTGCATGGCTCTTATATCAAATACCCAGTAAGGTAAGGCAAGCTAATGTTGCTTATAGCCTAGCCAACCGCAAAGGGCCATATATCAGTGTGTGTGTGTGTGTGTGTGTGTGTGTGTGTGTGCACGCGTGCGCGCATGCTACAGGTTTTGTATTCCTAGAGGTTGAACAAAAAAACTTTCAGTCCATGAATTATTCTCGACAAAAAAAAGGAAAAGTTGAGGCTGTCCACTGTGAATATGTCCGGTTTGGCAGAAACCTGTGCTCATGTTCAGGCATTCTTATTCAAAACAGAAACAGTAGTGCATATCAGGGAGAAAACAAGTGTTAGAGTACCAGCATACTGGAAAATCCCTAGCAGCATTGACAAGGTTCACCCCAAACCAGGGTTTGCAACCAATTATACTTCTGCTGCAACTTTAGGAAAAGGCTTGACACATCTACTGACAACACTGCTGTCACACAAGAACAGCCAACTAAACGGACATGCACAGTCAGTGCAAGCTGTAGGTCCACACCAGAACCTACAAAAGGTAAAGTAAGGTAAGGTAATGTTGCTTATGGCCCAGCTGACCGCAAATGGCCATATCAAGGCTGTCACTGCGTTAAAATCAACTCACAAGTCCACGCAAGAATAAGTGTACAACTTTTTAGCAAGCCTGCACAAAAGGTAAGGTAAGGTAATGTTCGCAGTTGCTTATAGCCCAGCCGACTGCAAAGCTGGCGACCAAGCAGTGGTGCCGAGCTCTGAGCCTAACTTTAGCAAAGAGTTCATTGATTCAGTGCCTAGTGTTGCCAAAATCACTGATCTTTTTTTTTTGTGAGAGACTTATTCGCACTGTGGAAAATAAATAAGTATGTCTGACTTATTAGACAAATGTAAGAAAAAATAAATAGTGAAAAACTTAATGTTACTGCAGAAGAGGCACATAAAATTGAGAGGGAAACCGAACAGCAACACAAATCATCATGCTGTCACCGTATTCTTGTAGGGCTGGTGGAGTAACTGCCTCACAGATACATTCAGTTTGTAAATTTATCAAGGTCAGGCCAGCTCTGTCTAGCATAAAAAGTGTATGCTATCCTGGGTCAGGTGAAAGTGAAGGGGCCAGCTATTCACTGAGGAATCAATAATGAAGATACAGTTAGACTTTTGAATTGCAGTTCACTGGGAAAAACTCATGTGGGCTTGTCTGTGGAGAAAAGTGGCTTTTGTAATAATCCAGATGTGCCATATTTAGAACTTCACCTAACGGTTTTAAGGTAAGGTACGGTAATGTTGCTTATCATATCAAGGAGCTACCTTTTGGTCAAAAACAATCAGAACACATTTCCCATTTTATCAAAGACTTAATTAGATGTATAAGATGGTTTTGATATTATGAAAGCATGTGTTTTTGCACTCCACACATCAATACTTCAAGAAACAGTGAAGATAAGATATTCAAACAATATTCCAGACCTAATGTGAGAAAATTTACATTTACTAACAGAGTAACTAATTGTTGGAACAAATCAGCGACTAACATCAAACATGCACCTAGTACGTGACCTAGTATAAATACAATCAAGAACCTCATTGATAAACATGAATTGATTACTAAAATAAAATATGACTGATAGTTAAACAAGACTGAGTCAATGACTAGACCAACAGACACCAAAAATAGAAGGGGTGTAAAAAGCCTGAATAGGCTAAGTTGTTTAATGTAACGCCCAAAATCTTGATCCTTATACCGAGTAAGAAAACATTTCCCACTTTGTCAAAGACAGTGATGAAGGTGTCTCATGCGCCAATGGCCGGCTCTTCCAAATCTTCAAAAGTTGTGAAAGTCGTACAAAAGTTCCATGATTTATACTTGAAGACACCTGGAATCCAGAGATCATCACCTGGCAATGAGTGTAGCTTTTGTGTTTACTGTCTGCGGATTTTTCTATTGCGCATTCTGGCCAGTATGACATTGAATCACACTGCACACACACACACACACACACACACACACACACACACACACAAGTACGTTGAAACAAAGAAAGATGCTGAATGTTCCCATTAACCGACTTCGTTTGCAAAAAGAAGACAAGTGGAAGATCGGATCCATATGCATGTGAAGGAATACTTAGACGAGCAGGGAGAAAAGGATGAAAGGAAGAACACTGTGTTTTTCAATATGAAGAGAGTGAGAGCACTGCTCAGGGAGATACTGCTGTGCATGATGCAAATCATACTGAGCAAATCCTGAAACATGTCAATCCTGAAACTGACAGCAGCAAGGTGGCTCCTAGTGGCATCATGAGGCTCCTAGTGGCATCATAAGGTAAGATAAGATAATGTTGCTCATAGCCCAGCCGACCGCAAAGGGCCATATCAGGGCTGTCACCATGTTAAAATCAACTCACAGGTCTTTCATTCACACAATTTAGTGGCATCATCAGACTTGGCAGAAAAAAAAAAAAAAAGGACCCCAACCCCTGACCCAGACCTATCATGGTCATTCTGAACAAAGGTACATGCAGAACACATTCTGAGGAATGCCAGAAAACTGAGAGGGTAAGGTAAGGTAGTGCTGCTTATAGCCCAGCTGAACGCAAAGAGCCATATCAGGGCTGTCACCGCGCTGAAGTCAACTCATCAGTCATTCAATGATTCATTCACACAACTCTTTAAAATACATCTTCTAAAAACACACCCCAAAATTATAAATATCATCTGCTGTGAAGGGCTGTGAAAAAGACTACGAAGTGAATGTAATGGCCTTCTACTAAAAATGTTGTATAACATTCAGAAGCAAAGACTTCAATTCATTTATGTGCATCACAGAAGCTCAAGTCCAGCATGCCGAGGAGAAGACCAGACAACAGGCAAATTCTGAACTGTGGCATCAGCTCCAAATAGGTAGGATTACTCTTCTGTCCTGCATTCTGTGTGCCACACAGACCTCAGACAGCCTTCAAACTCCTTGCTCAAACAAACTTTCAAGCCTGTGAACGTGAAGACACAGGCAATGCACTGGAGACAGAGTGAAGAGGAGGAAGCCAGGAGACAGCATCAGGCAGAACATTCGCAATACCACCGAAATTAAGATAAGAAAGTGTGTCCTCTATATTAGCAATAACATCCCTTCCTTGGTGCATCTCCAGATGGGGTTGTTGAATGTGACCATTGTGGACAAGAGTGTATTGAAATTAAAATGGTCATTCAGCAACCACATGCCAGTGGATGAAGCTCTGGAAAAAGACACAACATCAAACATGCACCTAGAGAGAAGGGGAGTTATTTGTGGGGGGAAAAAAATTGATCACAAATTCCTCCCTACGATTCAGTGCCAGATGCTAGTCAGTGGTACCCAGTACTGTTACTTTATCCTATTTACTTTGAAAGACATTAAAGTTGCTAGACTTTACCCAGATATGACTGTGTGGAAGGTCTTAGGAAGCGCTCCAGAAAGCCGATTCTTTTTTTCATCAGTGTGTGCTTCCACAGCTGCTGGAGGCAGAAGATAAAGATGATGTAGAACAGGCAGGTTTCAGTGTGGTGGAGGTAGTGAGAGCATGTGATAGGGAACCGGCAGATTTCAGTGTGGCTGGAGGTAAGGTAAGGTAATGCTGCTTATAAGAGCCCAGCTGACTGCAAAGAGCCATATCGGGGCTGTCACCACATTAAAATCAACTCACAAGTTATCAAAAAAAAAAAAAAAATCCTTTCACTCGTCTTTTAAATACACCTAAAAAATGTACTGAGAGCATATGTGTTAGGTAACAGGCGATTTCAGTGTGGCTGGAGGTAGTGAGAGCATGTGTGTTAAAGCTGGGCTTACCAGCCCGAGCCAGGCTCGGCGAAAGGCCGAACAAGAGTTCGCCAAACCTGCTGCTCGACCCGATCCCATTTTTGGCCTGAACAGCCTGAGACTGCGCTCGACGAAAGACCGAACTTGATATCGTGAGCCGATTCTCGCCCCTTTTGCGGCTCGCACATTGTGTTCTGTGAAACACTGGGCTCACCTGTTGTGCTCTCGCGGATTGGAGGAAGAAAAATTGCATTGTATCTTCAAGATAACCGTGAGGGAAGATTTACCCAATCTGTCGATTGATGAAACTTATATGTTTTTTTGGACCTCTGGGAGGGATTTCCATGTTTATGGAATCCGAAAGACCGTGACTACAAGAACACGGGAGCAAAAGCCAAAGCTTTGGCAACATTTGCGGAGCACTTCCTGAATGGATGGACGCCTGGTATGTACATTCGTTTCTACCTACTTTTCTTTGGCAGTAATTAAATTGGTTGTGTCTGTTCTCCTCCCATCTCCCATGTCGTGTCATTTAAATATATTTTACATCTCCTCAGTTGACATAATTACGTTTGACATGTGTGTGTGTGTGTGTGCGCGCGCGTGTGTGTGTGGTGTGTGCATCTGCATGTGTGCCTGCTCATGTGTCAGCCTGTGTTTTGCATGCTTGCGCTGTGCACTCATTTGTGTGTGTGTGTGTGTGTGTGTGTGTGTGTGTGTGTGTGTGTGTGTGCGTGCGTGCGTGCGTGCGTGCGTGCGTGCGTGCTTGCGCGCGAGTGAAATGATCTAGCAGTACTAGTTTGTTTTTTTTTTTAACTCATCTATCATTGTTATTGTTGTAAGCGCTTTTAATGTTCTTTTTTTTTTTTTTTTTTTTTTTTTTTTTTTACTAATATTATTATGATTAAATCCCAGGTTTTCCTTTTTTTGTTTTTTTTAATGCCCAGTCATCATCATTTGTCTTTTTTGCCCTCATCTTATGAGACACTTTCTTCCCCCCCTCCCCTTTGTTTGATATCACATAATGTGCACCCCCCCCCCCCCCCCCCAAAAAAAAAATAAGAGAGAGAGATATATATATATATGTATGTATATATATATATTGATTGTTTGACCGAGCAAGTGATTCACATGGTGATTTAGGTTTTTATTGATTCCATTTTTAGCTCACGGATTATCACGAATGAGACTATGTAACAAAACTTGGCAGGTTGATAGACATTCACAAAAACCTTCCCTATAACAGACTGACAGCCGGTCAGTCAAACTGACCGGTGATCATTTTACCCGTTTTGAGCCTAGTAAAACTGCTCAAAAAGATATGGAAAGTGTTGAGAATGAAGGGAAAAGGTGTTTTTACGTGTTTAGAATGCTGAAAAAAGATGTTTTTATGGTAGACTGACCACTGATCAGTCCAACTGACCAATTGTCAGTTTATCCTTTTGAGCCCAAAATTGCTCACGAACATGGAAAGTATTTAGAATGATCGAAAAAGGTGTTTACGGTAAACTGACCATTAGTAAATTGTACTGACCAGTGGTCATTTTACCAATTTTGAGCCTGAAAATGCTTCAAGAGGTATGGGAAGTGTTTACAATGATAGAAAGATATTTTTTGACAAACTGACCTGATCAGTCCAAATATCTCTTTGTTAGAGAACATTGTTATGAACCCAGCCGACCATCTTCTGTGAGCCTTGCAGGCTTTGACTCTTGTATTTCAGTATATTTATTATTACAGATCAATACAATGTTCATTCACATCTATGCATAAAATCTACATGAGACTGGTTGAACAAAGCTTTGAAAAGTTTAGAAAATGAATGCATCCATTTGCCAGTGTAATTTGATATTTGTGTAAAGCATTGTGAGCTTTTACTCATTTGAATATTGTATACTGTAGGCCGAGTTTGAACATTCTTAATTATATTACTGATTGCAGCCTGTTTCACTTCCAGACATGATCACACGCAAGTTCAGCAGCCTGAAAGCGAAATCGGCAGAGGGGAACCACTGGCGCCCCTGCAGGACAAAAGAAAGGATGGCCATTCTTTGACCCTATGAATGGCTTCTACAGGGCCACCCTGTACATCACCAACAACGTGACGCGAAGTGACTACCCATCAGACTCCACTACTGCTGCCTGTGGCGTAAGCTGCGGTATTTTTGTTTTTTTTTTTACTGTTAAACAAAATAAGTATTAAAAAAAAGTTGAATTATTTCTCCAGGTAAAATGACATAATCTAATATTTTTAGTTTTTAGTAGTATCCTTTTGTTTGTTTTGTTTTGTTTTTAAAGAGTACTAATTGACTGAAACAAGCCTGGTAGTGTTCTCTGTTTGTCTACCTCTGTGTGTCTGTCTGTGATCAAAATGTGTGGCAGACTCCACAGGAAAAACCTACTGAACCAATCGCTCAGAAAACTGGTACACTGGTTCCCGTCATGTTGGCGATGATGCACGACCCTTTATCATTGCATCCCCCTCTTTTCTACTTCTACTTCTGGTCCAATAACTGATTTCTTTAGGACACAGTATCTTGAAAACAACTCAATCTTTTCTTAACAACTTTGTAATGCTAACACATACAGCTCAGCCAGATGTCATATTAAAATATGAGTTATGTAGGTTAAGGTTACTTTTTAAGTTCAGAACATTAATTAGACATGGCTAAAAATGGCTGTTGCAATACAAAGCAAATTACCTTGGTTTGTAATCTAGACATGGATATATCTTAAGAACATGCTGCTATTGCTAATGATGTTATATGTATATATATTTGTGTGAGAGAGAGAGAGAGAGAGAGAGAGAGAGAGAGAGAGAGAGAGAGAGAAAGAGAAGAGGGGGGGGGGGGGGGGGGGGGGGGGATTGGATGATTTTTTTCCATGTGACATTTGCAACATTACTGAAATTTTTTATAATAAGAGAGAAAGATGACTTCTTTCAATTTTTAAACCCTCAAATTAAAAAAAAAAAGTGACAATATTAATACATTTATGTTTGTAATATTTAACACATTGTGTATACTGATGTACAGTAGTAGCAGTGAAAACCTGATTCTGTGTGCATGTGTGTGTGATGTGAAGTTAAACTCTGTCATTAATGGATATCATTCCTTTTTGTACTCCCAGAATAATACTGGGAGTACTTTATGATGGGCAGATACTGCATAAGGCGGTTAAAACATTGGAATGAAGATTTTTTCTGTACCCATGTAACTAAGTTATTGAAATGTGGTAAATGTACAGGATCCCACATGTCTTCGCCAATTTCTGCGTATGAGTGGCGAGACATTTGATGAACTGCTGCAGAAGGTTGCGCCCTACATTGAAAAACAGGACACCAACTGGGGAATGGCAATTCCAGCAGCTGAGCTACTTGCTGTCACACTGCGGTTCCTTGCACAAGGTACGTGTGCTAATACTACGATGGTGGACCATGGGGTGCAACTAGAAACTCTGAAATCTGAACAGGGGGTGCAACTCTGAGAATCAGAAACTCTGAAATCTGAACAGAGTGCAGACTTGCGAGTTACAGATTGTCTGTTTTTCAAGGACATTTGCCTTGCTAAGCTTAAAAAAAAAAAAAAAAAAAAAAAAATCTATACAATCTTCAGGGATGTTACTAGGAACATTTTTTAAACGTCTGCCTTGTCAAAACATTCTTTCAGCCAAATGCTTGTAACAGCTAGAAAACGGAATTAAAGCTTAGGAATTCTATTGCCTGTTGTGTAAAGAAAATTGTCATGTCATATCTTTTCCAGTTACCAAAACGTTTTATGATGCTCTGAATTGTCTTTAAGTCGGGTGTTTACAGTCTATAAAGATATACAGGCAGACAGATCTGACAGGGTAAATAAACTATACAATGATACTTGATAGTTGTGCTTGTGGTTTCAATTTCCTCAACCTATACATTGCTTTTACATAATGTGCTATACATTTACCCTAAATGGATTTTCAAGACAGAAAATGGGGGTTAACAGGACCATTTTTTGTTGCTGGCATCTTGCTCATGCCAGGTCTAATTGACACAAGATGCCAGGTCTAATTCACACCCCCTGTCCCAGACTGTCAGTCTTTTATTTACACGGAAGCAGAAACTGTAGAGGGAAGGGGGGGGGGGGGGGGGGGGTTGGGCAAAACGATCCTGTAGGCCTACCATCGACTTCATCAGCATGCACCTCAGATGAATGTCCTAGTGCTAAGAAGTTCAAACGTTTTCATTCAAGGTGTCTGATTCAGGGGAAAAAAAAATGATAGTTCAACTTCAAGTGAAAATACATCGAATTCTGCGTCACCTTGCCTTCCAACAACGATCTGCGATTTGAACAAAGTCGCGAATCTGTTTGCTGCTTTGTCATGCCCAGAATGCAGGCAGTCTGCCATAGAGTTGACATCAAAAGAAAAAAAGAAAAGGGGTTTAGCTGTGTTTTTAGAGGTTCTATGTAGAAACTGCCACACTGTTCTTGGGGCAAACTACACTTCATCAACATTGCCAGGTGAGTCTGGCGCGTTTGAAATCACTAGGAGAGCTGTGACTGCCAGTCTCCTCTGTGGCTTTGGTGCTAGAAAGCTTAATAAATTTTGTGAGTACTTAGATCTCCCAGGACTTAGTTAGATAAGATAAGATAATGTTGCTTATAGCCCAGCCGACCGCAAAGGGCCATATCAGGGCTGTCACCATGTTAAAATCAACTCACAGTTCATTCATCCACACAATTCTTTAAAAGACGTCGTCTAAAATCTCATCCAAAACTTTGTTAAAAATCTTTCCACTGTAAAATCTCAGATCCGATGAAAAATGTTAACCTCTTTCAAGAACTCAGGACTTAGTTCTGAGACTTTCAAACTCACTGTGATAAAATATATCAGCTAACTCCAAGACTGAAAGACCAGCTCTTGGAGCTTGCTGCCCAAGCCGTTAGGGAGGCACACAAGGACTTGAATCCAGATTGTGAGTCAGAGGATGGTGTTCTTGACACTGCTGTCAGTTATGATGGGACCT
This sequence comes from Conus betulinus, assembly GCA_016801955.1. Lineage (NCBI taxonomy): Eukaryota > Metazoa > Mollusca > Gastropoda > Neogastropoda > Conidae > Conus > Conus betulinus. The sequence goes on from JADBJO010006873.1 coordinate 70,458, forward strand.
GGCACACCAGAGGTCACAATTCAAAGGTTGGGATTGGGTGTCTTATTGATCTGCTCACAGGTATTTGCATTGATTACCATGTTATAAGTAAGTTTTGCCAGAAATGTGAAACTACTAGGAAAAGAATGCAAGAATGTGGTGAGAATGCATACCAGGTTTGGTGGGAAGACCACAGTGAGGACTGTAAAAAGAATTTTGAGGTTCCTCTGGCGTGATGGAGGTCACGGTGCAAAAGAAATATGGAGCCAGTCTGTAGACAAGCACAAGTTTCGGTACACAACCATACTGTCAGATGGCGATTGCAAAACATACAATGAACTTGTAGATTTAAATCCATTTGACACTGTGATCACCAAAGAAGAGCGCATCAATCATGTTTCTAAAAGGATGGGCACTGCACTCGGAAACTTAGTTTCCAACAACAGCAAGCGTGGGGGGACACACTGGGGGCAAAGGATATGGCAAGCTGACCAAGATGACCATGAACAAACTGCAGGCTTATTACACCAAAGCCATCAGAAGTCATAGATCAGTGGATGATACGGCACATGCAGTGTGGGCTTCAATCATGCACTGTACCTCAACTGATGCAGACCCTCACCATCGTTTTTGTCCTGAAGGGAGACAGTCTTGGTCTATGTGACTACTCCCATCTCAAGAGGAATTTTTAGCAAGCTGGAGCCAATCTACAGGAAGTTGGCAGATCCTGAATTACTCAGAAGATGTATCCATGGCAAGACACAGAACGCCAACGAAAGCCGTTGCCACTGACAACCAATTTTTATATCATCAAAATGCACGAAAAAGGTTGTTTTTTTTTGTTTGTTTGTTTTTTTTTTACATCACATAAGACAATATAACCCAAAACTATGAAGAGATTTCATAAACATAAAATTCTTTATTTTGGGGCAAAACATCACCTTAAGGTGGCACATACACTTGAAAATTGACCAAGCAAAACCTTACCAACCCGTTAAAAAAAGATTAAAAGAACCAACCCTAGGATCAAAACCCAACACGTTGAAATAAGATAAGGCAATGTTGCCCACACCCCAGCCGACCGCAAAGGGCCACACCAAGGCCGTCACCACGTTAAGGTGGCACATACACCTGAAAAATAATGAGCCAGTCCCTTCCTTGCAGCAAATAATGACGCCTCCCTTGATTTCTCGGTTAGTACACTTCCGGCAAACACATCTGTGGCGCAATTTTGGTTCAGGGGTAATTTTTTTTACATTTATTTCTTCAAATATTGTGAGGTAACCGATACGATATCGATAGGTGATAGTTGAATTATAGGTTTATCATGCCTGGAGGTAAAAACCCCACTCGACCGTCACAGGTTCCCCTAGGGGTTCAGGGGGCTGACTTACTCGGCCCCCTTTTTGGGCAACGTCCTCGGTCCCGTTCCTCCGGGGGGAGGATCTACCAGCGGACCAAGGGTAACCTGGTCTATTCCCTGGGGCCCGGCACACTCCCGGGGGGGGGGGGACGACAAACCATGGTCTCATACTATCCCCCCCCCCCCTGCTGCTCCAGGTTACCCCGATCCCCGGGGAGTCCCTGCACAGACCCAGGGCTGCCACAGCCACCTATCTCCCCGGAGACCAGTGGCTCTATGCCCCCGAGAGAGACCAGTAGCTTAATTAACACCCACACCCAATCGGACCAGCTGTATGGTCGCTTGTGGCACCCAGCCTCTTACACCTGGGTCGACCTTGGTCTCCCACCTCGGGCGCTGTCTGATCAGCAGGCTGGGCTCTCCCACCCTAGCCTGGCTGCCGAGCACAGAGCCACGAGGGGAGGGACCCCCCCCCCCCCCCCCCCCCCCCCCTCCACCCAATGAGGGTGGGACACTCGCGCACCCGCGCAGATGCCCCCTGAGGAAGGCCGATATATATATAGTGTAATCATACTAGTTATTTCAAATCAAACTGAAGTAGCCCAGTTTAACGCCAATATTGATTCCAAATCGAACATTCCATTTTAAAAGGCGCTGATTGACCAACGAAGATGTTGAAGGTTTGTCTAAAAAATATGAGCAAGTAGAAAAAATGTGTTCATTTCAGTGCTGAAATACAATGAATTTAAGGAAAATTTAGTTATCATGCCTGTCAATTTATTTTTCAACATTTTCTGCAGGTTCTACACAAGGGGTACCAAGGAAAGTGGAAAGGCCAGGTGAACATGCCAGGGCATTAGCTTGGTTTAACCAGGCTTTCCAGCATCCTCCAATGGACAGGGATGTCTGGCTACGCATAACAATACTGACATGGGCTTTCCAGGATCTGATCTCCAACAGTGAGGCAAATGTCATGCTACCTCAGTGTGGTAAGTGTGGGACTGTAAAATACTAAATACATGTGAAAATCAGCTAGTCTGGCCTACTGGTGTGTGTGTGTGTGTGTGTGTGTGTGTGTGTGTGTGTGTGTGTGTGTGTACACATGTCTGTGAGTATTATTTGTGCTGTGATCACGCAAAAGTCAGTTCTGCTCAACAGTGTCACATAATGCTCAATGTTTAGTAGTATTGATAGTAAAAAAATTTGACTGAGAATAATTCTCCCTCATTGACGCTATATACGCATCACATGATTCATTTACTGATATGGTTATGATCAAACATGACTTAAAAAATTAATTTCTTGCTCAAGTGTAGAGAGAGAGACTTCAAGTTAATTACATAACTGATTCATCCATACTTTGGAATATTCAATATATAAGGAAAAGAAGCACAAAAGGTTATTGGAATATATATTAACATCTTTGCTGAAATTTTGATATTTTGAGAAAAATGTAAATACATGGTTTGTGGTGTTTAAGTGGGGATACCTTAAGCAAGTATAAAGTATTACCACTGAAGTACCGAGTAGTGAGTGTTTCTGTGGTACACCAAAAAAGTAGGGATGAAATGAGGTATTACTAGTATTAGCTGTAAGATTGGGACTTTGAATTAGCCTGTGTACTGAGTGGGGCAAGATAAGACAGGATATTGTGAATTAGTTTACCGTCACTCAGCATGTATAGTATGTTGACTGGAAGATTGCATAATCTGAGTCATGAATCTATAAGTAAGTGGAATCTCCTGGTAGTTTTGAAATGTAACATTTTGGATATAAATCTAAAAGACCACAGTTGAATTAATTTCCAATAAAGAGGAAATTCTTACATTTAAAAATTGCAAAAGTAATTTGATCTCAAACTCTTTTACATATCTATTTAACTTTACCATCTTATTTATTAATTAACTTTGTTTTTTATCATTATTTCTCTTTCTTTTAAGTAAGTTTTGAGTGAAATAGGCACAACACTACACTTAAAAATGAGAATGACAGTGCAAGGCGAGTTACTTTAATAACACCTTCAGGAGTCTGTATGTTTTTGTGACACAAACTGCGCAATGTCTAGACAGCCTTTCTCGCAAAGCAGTATTATTATTATTTTTTTTTTTTTTTTTACCAAAGTCCTAGTCTGATCTTGCGGGCAAAGAATGATGGACCTTCACTGTTAGGGGCAAGAATGATGGACCTTCACTGTTAGTGGCAAGAATGATGGACCTTCACTGTTAGTGATATCCGAATTATTAGGCAATCCTTTGGATGGGACAGCGATGTCTGAATCCCTGATGTGATGTTTTATATCTGGAGAGAGGACTCCTGAGTAGGGGATCTCTGATGGTATACACCATGTTCGGTATATCAACAGTTAGGTGCTCCAGGGAAGCAGTATAACATGTGTCCAGTACTACAAATATACAGTATATCCGATAAGTATTTACTCATATCAAAGAAGGCCCTCAGTCATGAACTCTTTGACTATGATGGTATAATCGATGTCCAGTACAACTGGTGGCTGCACAGGTATAGGCGGAGGGTACTGAATGACAAAGCAGGGTCTCACTCTCGGTGACATTCACTGATTCGCATAGACGCACAGCATGTTCTTTGAATTAGTGTTTCACTTCAATTGTTGTGGGCTAGATGCCTAAGAATTAAATACTTTTTGACTTTGACTTTCTCAGAATCTCTCTTGCTTTCTTTGTGTGTGTGTGTGTGTGTGTGTGTGTGTGTGTGTGTGTGTCTAGATATCATTGCTGAAAAAAGTACATGTATCATGTATGCTACCTTTTTTAAAAAATTTTGTTTCAGATGCAACGCCAGATGAACTGGCTATGCTGGTTGGAGAAAACTGGCTGCTTTCTAGCGGCTAGAAGCAGCCACACTATGTGGATCCTAGACCAGCTGAACCACCAGTCACAGTCCACAATCGGCCTGTGTGTTGAACTCGGCCACTCTCAATGACCTCAAGGGACTCCGTCGTAAAAGGTCCCTGGTGCCTGTTCAGAACATGGTGTTTTGTTGTCAATGTTGGGTGCAACAGTGATGGAACTGTGTTTATTGCAGACACCACAACGTCTGGGTGTCACTGGGCTCTGGTCTACGTTGACATTTCAGACCGGTGTCAGGCAACGGTTTTGTACTGTGACACACTGGGGTGGGATTGCCCACAAGGGTTGCTGCATGTTATAGAACCTTTTACACAGTTTCTGGGTTGCAACACATTGAGTCCTTTGTTTTTCAGTTCAGCACACACTCCCACAGAACATGGATATAAACATAAAATGTTGTGCTTTGTGCCTGAACTACCCACTGCAGACATGCTCGAACATCTGCGGGGTAATTGCAGTTCTGGGTGCTGTGACAGCTGGAATGGCTCCACAATTCTTTAGGGGGATGACAGGTCCATGTTCTACCAGCAAGAGCTACATACATGACCCTTCGAAATTCTCCTGTTATTTTCGAAGGGTTCTTATGTCATGGTTTGCTGCAGGAAGCATTAACATTAAGCTGCTAATGCCAGCAATGGCATTGCCACAGTTTTTAAACCAAAGGCTAATGTTGGACTCCGGACACAAATCTCAGTTTTTTCTCACACAATAAATCCACATCCAACCCAGAAACCAACACAATATTTAGTCTGGACACCATGGATCAACCAACCCTGAAAACAGCCGCACACACAACCCTGGAACCAAGAATGCACACAACAGCAAAACCACCAGCACACCCAGCGCAGAAACTAGCAGCACATCAAACTCCCAAACCAACAGCACAAACAGAAACACAGAACACCCAACCACCACACCAAAACAGATGGGATTTTTCCGCTGATTGGCGGATTTCCATCTTTTTGATGGCCCCAGGGGTTGTTTTTGAGATCAGTGTAAATCCGTTGAGAAAATTGGGGGGCGTAAGTTTGTGATGAAGCTAATGTACGGCAAGAGGTCGATCGATATTGTGTTCTCAATTAATCCGTTCTCAAATGGATGTTTCCAGTTTCTGCTTGGGCCAGTCGAGACTGCTCTCTTTGTTTTCATTCTGCGGTTGACCAGAGACGTAGAGGAAAGGGACCGCCAACACTGACGTCACATGGCTCATGTTTCGTTTGTGCTGCTCTCTTTGGTCAGGCATCCGCTTCTCTTCCGGTTTAGTCACTTTTGCTACCTCAGCAAGTCGCTGTTCAGATCATTGACGAGTTATTTGCTAATACAACGTCCATCAGGATGCCAGGAAAGAATTGTGCTGTAGCTGGGTTGCCCAGCCTGCCAATCTAGGCATAGAAGCCTATCATTTTTTCGAATTAAAAGACCATAAGATAAGATAAGATAAGATAATGTTGCTTATAGCCCAGCAAACCGTAAAGGGCCATATCAGGGCTGTCACCACGTTAAAATCAACTCACAGGTCATTCATTTACACAATTCTTTAAAATACATCGTCTAAAAACTCAACCAAAAGTTTGTTAAAAATCTTTCCACTGTAAAATCTCAGCAATTTTTGTCAAGTGTGTGAGACAGGGTCAAAACCAGACAATGAGAATTATGATCAGTGGATGAACAATCATCGCAGTAATTTTAGAAGAACATTGACTGTTCCTGTGCAGCAATGGAAATGGAGGGGGCTGTGATATTGTTCAGGTGATCCATTGATCTTCATGGCTCCAGATATTCAGAAATGCTAGGGGATGGAGACGCCAAGACCCATGCCAGATTATTGCAAGAAGACCCATATGATGGCTGCCCCATTGAAAAGCTTGAATGCGTAAACCATGTCACAAAGCGAATGGGGACAGCTCTGAGAAATCTTGGGGAGAAGAAGAAAGCACAGGGTGAACCAAATTAGTGGGCGCAGGAAACCGACCAATGTCAGAATAAAGGAGCTAACCAACTACTACGGAAGGGCCATCAAGGACCACAGTGGTGACCTGGAAGCAATGCAGAATGACTACTGCCCCACAGGATCATCATCATGGTGCTTCTACCAGAGAGCTCTTGTTGATGGGGAGGTTCCTCGACCGCACAGAAGATGCCTTCCAGAAGGTGTTGCCCAAGGCCTGAGACCAGTCTACCAGTGACTTGGAGATCCACAGCTCCTGCGTCGGTGTCTGGCAGGCAAAACACAAAACCCTAATGAGAGTTTTCACTCTCTTTTGTGGAGCCTCTGCCCAATGCAGAAGTGGGGAAACCTAAGGACTGTGGATACTGCCTTGAACACTGCTGTCCAACGCTTCAACAAAGGCTCCACCGCCCTCCTGGATGTGATGAAGGAACTGGATTTTTGGTGGTAGGATCCTCTTTGGAGGAGTATGCACTGAAAGGACATGTCCAGGGTGTCCAAAGCCACCAAAAAGTCATCAGACAAAGAGAAAGAGAAGAGGAAAAGAGTTGAGATAGCAAAGCGTAAAGAACAACAGGAAAGACGCAACAGAGAAGGAGAGGTCTACGGGGCTGGACAGTTCTAAGTTATCATATTCAGTATAGTGAATCCATATCTATGGATAAAAACACTGTCAAGGTACCAAACTTATAAGATGCAAACAGCAGTGTGACTGAGAGTTAGCAAAATTTAGTTATGAATGTTCTAAGTAAACTTTATCTTTGAAGCTTAATTTCTCAAAACTGGTTTTTCTTCCTTAGGTGCGAGCTTGCCCCACTTTTGTATGAGCTACACAGCAGCTATTGCTATAAAACTTTGCACATAGGTGTAAAAATGGCTCCTGAACAAAGTGAGACAATCAAAAAGTGTGTATCTTTGAAAGTTTGCCTGATATAATTTTTTAAAGTCATAGGTGTAAAGTTTTCGAATTTTATCTAATGTACAGAGGGGTACGTCTCCACAACGTGAGTGCAGACATCTGCAAATGACCTTACTTTGTAACTCTGATACTGATCTTTCATTCTGTACCCACTAAAGCTTCATAACTTCACAACTGTAGATATCTCAGATGGGCAAGGGCGTACCCGAATTTCGTGACTGAATCTAGAGTTAAAAAATAATAAAATCCTTCACATACTACCTACACCTCTAAAACTTTGTAGAAAAGGCATTCATACAGTTATCTCCCTTTGTGCAAAATTTCATGGCAATAGCTCATGTAGAAGCTGAAAAACAAAAAAATGCCCCAAATAGGTGACAAGTGTCATGATGCATGATTGACAGATCTATGCCCTCCATGTGTGTTTTATTCTGTAACATGGTACTGATAATGAATTCTGTTTATCAGGTTTTTTCATATTCTACTTGTCATTTTAAAGTGATTTTTTTTTTTTAATTGGTTTTACCTTTATTTATGTTCATGAACATCCCACTTCGAAGGATTTCTGGTAGCCATTATTGACAGGTTTCAGTACATGGTGTACTACTGCTACTAGTGCTAAAGTGAATTAACTTGCTGTTTGGGATGTGAATGAAAACAGATGTCTGGATTTCTTATGGTCTTCATGATTAGGACACTGAACTTGTCAATTCTTGTTGGCTGGAAAAACAGATTCCTGGGAGTCTTCCAACAAAGTTCATGCCTCTGAGTTTGTTGTGGAACCATCTCCTAGAAAAGCACCAGTGAGTGGAAATCAGTAATGATGCATCATTTTGGTTATTAACTTACAAGTCATTTGCCAAGTTAATAGTTATGCGTGTAATTTCTAGTCTTTTGTGTGCAGGAGGGGAAGGGGGGATTTGTTGGGGATGAATGAGTACAATGAAGATTGTATTACTTTGTGAATATTGGTGTAAAGTTTAAAGTGTAAAGGGGTGATCGACTCTCGAGTCAAACACTGTGTTTGACCCTTTACAAAAGCTGTTTGGGAAGAACTTAAGACATTCAATACACAGGACAAAGGTACGCGCTGGCATCCCACCATGATCAGGCTGGCAATACTGTTGCACAGCAGAAGTCCAGCGGCATACGACACTTTGCGCAGTACAGGGATTTTGAAACTACCAGGGAAGTCAACATTACGTGACTACACCAACGTATACCAGCCAAAGCCAGGATTCCAGAAGCATGTCATTGAGGATACTGTTCACCAAACAAAAAAATTTCACAGATGAGAAAAGATTTGTGTCTTGTTACATGACAAAATGTCAGTCAAATCTGATCTTGTCTTTGACAACAGATCTGGTGTGAAATTGTCAGTTTCATTACTTTGGGCAACGAGGAACAACAGGCAACCTTGGCTACACATGCACTTGGTTTTTATGTGGTTGGCGTGAATACCAATCTCTGCACAAGCCTCACCTTTTTTTTTTAACACAGACTTGTACTGCGTATGCACTGGTGTTCTTGAAACTATGTGCAAGTTAAAAGTCATTGCCTCTATTTCAGACAAGGCAAGCCCAATCAACGTTTGTATGACATGCATAAAGGTGAGGAGGACATTTGTTGCAAGGCCGTCAATCATTTCGCAATGGACAGGGAAATTTTTTTTTTTCTTCTGATGCTCCTCACCTTGTGAAGACTGTCAGGAATAATTTATGCAGTTCAGGTGCAGCAGTCACACACGCTGTTTGTGGCTTAATGACACCATTTGTTATGGAAGCATGCACTTGATGTGTACAACAAAGACTGTGAGAGACAGTTGAAAAGAACAGCTCTGACAAATGAGCATGTGCATTTGACTCCCCATTCCAGAATGAATGTCAGACTTGCTACACAGGTACTAAGCTACAGGGTAGGCACAGTATGGAAGAGTATGGGGATTCTGAAAGTCATGAGACAGCTAACTTAATTTAGAAATGGACAGATTTTTTATTGTTTAAATATCCGTTCACAATCGGAAGGGATATTGAAAAGAAAGCCTGATTTACTTCCTTACAGAACAGTTAATGATGAACACTTCCAGTTCCTGGCAGAGTTTTTGGAATATTTGAACAAATGGAAAACCTCTGTTCAAAACAGACAGGGCAATTTCAGTCAGTCTGAACACAACAAAATGTTTCTTTCACATCAGACATACAAAAGGCCTTTGCACAACTCTTAAGTCATTTCCTGAAGCAATACAGTATTTGCTGAACAGTGGAGCTGAATTTGTGCTAAGCATCAAGTTTTGCCAGGATCCGCTTGAAAAACACTTTGGGAGACAGCGAGGTTTGGGCCGCAGATATGAAAATCCAACAATGTGGAGTTCTGCATACAATGAAAACAAACTGAGAATTCAGAGGCAGCATGCTCTGGAGTTGCAACCAAATGGCAATGTTCACAGAAAAAGACAGACACATGATGAGCACCAGTCACCAGTCTTGAGCAGCAGCCCAATGAAAAAAGTTAACAAGTGTTAGGAACAAATATTTCCAATTGTTTCAAAATGCCGCAATCGCTGTGAGTACAAAGACTCCATGTACTTGACATGCTCAGGTTTAAAAACAGAGCAAAGCAGAAAAACAACATGCCAAGAATAACAGGAAGATTGAAAGTGTACTGGCTGACTGCAACAGCGAGACCATTGACTGTCACATCATTGTACTTGGCCTGCTATACTTCAGAATCACAGGTAATTAAGATTAATTTTCACTATCTTTTTAAACAGCTATACAGCTATACAAGTACTATCATCTTTTGAACAGCTGAGGTAAAACCGGAGTATGTCAAATTATCAACAAAAGCTTCTTTTTTAGCTTTGTATAATTGGTTCAAAAAGATGCGTTAGGACAATTTTTTCTTCACATATGCAGAGTAATACAACCTGTTGTGTGTGTATGTTGTGTATGTGTCCAGTCACAATTTTTTTTAAAGGCCAGGTTCCATGGTGAAAAATCATGATTTTTGCTTAAATTTTGTGTTTGGGTTTTTGGTACGAGACTACTGCTTGATCATCCAACTTTCACTCTGTGGTATTACATTTTAGGCCTACATCAACATACTCAAAATATGTTTTAATTGCATTTATTTGCACCCACCCTTAACCAAAATTTGTAAATATTTACCTAATTATATATGCAAAACTGTAAAATTCGGTAAAAAATCAAAATATTGACAAAACTACATGCATTTGGTACCAAAAGAAAGCTTGTGCTCCGCTCCGTATTCTTATTTCAGACACCCAAAGCTTGTATAAACCTATTTCTGATTGGTTCCCGGTAAAAGAGGCAAAGAGAGAGGGGTTGTGAACCAGCCAATCAGCGCGCGCGTTGTAAAATGGCCTGCCTGTGGCTATTTTTCTTGTCTCCACGCGAGCAGGCTCCGCATTCGAACTCGATTGTTTACAAAGTTTCTGTCATCGAAAATGGGCCGGAAAAACTTCCAGTTCTTACAGAAGCAAAAAAAAGAACGTTCCATGGCAATAAGTGGACAAAGCTGGCCGAAGAAAAGAAGGATACTCCATCTACATCTTCAACATCGACTCGCGAAAGTCAGCCGTCTTCGCAACCTTTGCCTTCGACGAGTGCAGCACCGGATTCACCGCAACCTGAACCTCGCATTTTTTCGTCTGCATCACAAGCGAAACTGTCTGAGCAGCAAATAATTCCTGATTTGACAAGGATCAAGAACTAACAGGATTCAGATTTATCGATTTAGAAGAGCTGATCGCTTTTGTTTCAACTCTTCTGTGTCCCAGTTGTGAAAAACCTCTTGGTGCAAGCAAGTACTTTTCCACATCAGAATCAAAATTTTCGCTTGCATCCAAATTTACCTTTACTTGTGTATGCCATCATCAGGTTGGTTTCTTCTCATCAAAACGATGTAGAAAGACATATGAAGTCAATAGGAGGTTTCCAGTAGCCATTTCAGCTATTGGTAAGCATCACACCGCAAGCAAAAAATTCTTAGCCAACATGAACATGCCTCCACCCCCACATAACACTAGCTGGACAAATCACATCACACAGATTAGAAAAGCGACTGAAGCTGTAGCACAACAGAGCATGAACAGGGCTGCAGATGAAATCAGGGCTGTACAAGGTGGTGATGTGACTGTGTCAACTGATGGGACATGGCAAAGGCGAGGATTTCAGTCTAAGAATGGTGTTGTGACTACATTGACAGTGAATGGACCAGCATCAAAGGTTGTGGACACTCACACACTTTCAACCACTGTGATGGGTGTGCAAAGAACGCCAAAAAGGACATGACTGCTGATGTACACCTTGATTGGCAGTGTGTGTGTGTGTGTGTGCATGTGTGTGTGTATGTGTTACTGTGTGTCTCACTATGTGTGTCAGTCTGTGTGTGTTGTGTGAATGTGTGCGTCACTGTGTGTCAGTGTGTGTTTGTGAAGTGTATGTGTTTGTGCAGGGTGTGTGAGTGCTTGTGTGGGATTGTATACAATATGTCAATATGTATAAATATACAATATATTTATATGGTATTTTATAAGTGTGGTAACCACAATGTGTGTGTGTGTGTGTGCACATTCTAATTTGTGTGTGTGTGTGTGTGTTATAATTTATACTGCTAAGTTTTATGTGTTGTATTTTATACATGATTAGAGAAATCTGCATTTTAGTGTTGGAATTTGTGTGTGTGTGTGTGTGCAATGTAATTTGTGTGCATGTGTATTATTTTTGTCCATGTGCATAGATTAGAAAGAGAAGTCTGCATAATATTGACTGAAATATGTGCGTGTGCAAATGATTTATTTGTTCAAATTGTTGGATGGTGTTGGTAATGCGTGTGTGTATGTGTGTATTTGATTTTTTTTTTACCAGTGTGTGTTTGGGTGTGTGTGTGTGTGTGTGTGTGTGTGTGATTATGATGAATGTCACTAGATGTGTATGTGTGGAAATTTTTGTTTGAATATTTTTTCTTATTTTTCAGATCCGGCATGAGCAGACTTGTGACAAGAACCACCATGGATCAGCAGGGAAAATGAAGCCAGATGGGGCTGAAATTATCTTTCGGCGCTCTGAAGAAAAACGCCAGCTGCGCTATGTACGGTTCCTGGGTGACGGTGATAGCAAGACATTTACCAATTTGAAAAATGCTGATCCTCCTGTGTATGACAACATTGAATTGGAAAGACTAGAGCGCTGTGGTCATGTGCAGAAGAGAATGGGGAGGCAATTGATGAACAAGGTGCAGGAGCTGAAGCATGTTTCTTTTGACCACAATGGGAAAAGTGTGAAGGGTATAGGGGGCAAGGGGGGGCTGACCATGAAGGCCATCAAAGTAATTCAGGGGCATTTGGGGCAGCTATAAGAAATAACACAGGAGATGTGGTGAAAATGAGGAAAGACATTTGGGCCATATGGAAACACCGCAATAAACAACATGAAGACTGCGGACCCATGGTGTCCATCCAAGACTGGTGTGGGTGATCCGGACAAGAACAGCTTGCGTGCCTACATTTGTGAAGCCATCAAGCCTGTCTTTGTCAACCTTACAAAGGAAGATCTCCTGCTGAAGTGTGCTCATGGTGGAACTCAGAACACCAATGAGTCTTTCCACAACATCATCTGGCAGCGCTGTCCCAAGACGTCGTTCGTCGGCCCGAAAGAGACTGTGCCTTGCTGTCGCTGATGCCACCATTGTATACAATGATGGTGAATGTGGCAGAATTCCCATCTTTGATAGACTTGGCATGGCTGCTGGATACCACTGCACTAAGGCATTCCAGGACTTCGACAGGAGTAGGATTGTTGCAGCCCATCAACAGGCCACACCAGCAGCCAAACATCTTCGCCAGAGTCGCGCAATTTCAGCCGCTGGGGAAAACGTGGGTGGGGAGGATTTCTATATGTCTGGGGCTTTTGATTAAGGTAAGGCAGTTATATTTCTTTTACTAACATGTATGAGTACTGACATCCTTGAGCTTTTCATACTCAAGTCAACAATACTTGATGAAATATCTTTTTAAATTTTCAATTCGATTTTCTCTAAAACCGGTTTTGAAGCACCATCGAAACCTGTCACACCATTTCTCAAAAACTACATAAGCTATGACCTTCAAATTTTGTACACTTGTGTGCCACATCCCTGTGCATCTTGTAAAGTAAAATTAAGTCAGTCTAACCATGGGTTAATGATGAATCACATCTTAAAGTTTTGGTAACTTTACAGTAGTATAACATACTTGAAAAGAAAGTTTGCCCCAAACCAGTAGTACACATGATTTATCAATCTGTTTTCCAACTGTGTACCAAAAATGAACCATGCTGTTTGAATACAATGGACTGTATCATGCTACAGCTGACATACCCGTTTTCGCGTTAGTGTTTTGGGTACTTTATTCTACCCCATATTTCTGATAAACCATAACATTGTCATACATAAAACCTTTACTTCTATTACCACAAATAGTTAAATAAATAACAAGCAAAAAATCATATAAATCTACTGAAAAACAAAAAAGTTATAAAACATTAATTATAAGCAAAAGTAACGTTTTTGCATGCTGGAACCTGGCCTTAAAAAGAAGAAAATTATAATAAGCAGCAGCCATTACTGACAATAATTATAAGGATAACATCGAAACAGACTAGTAAGATATTTATGATTTGGTGCTTGTTTTTGTTTGAACAGGTCCATACTGGTGTCTTCTTGGGGGTAGTATTCACTACCTGGATTTTTTGTTTATGTAGAAAGCCTGCACACCCGGTTGCTTGATTGGCAGACAGATGCATCTCCCGCCCTGCGTGAAGATTGTCCAGCCACTTTTCCAGGCATTCACTTTCCTCATAATGCACATCCTGCTGTCCTTACTGGCCATTGGGTAAAGGTAATGTTGCTTACAGCCCAGCCGACTGCAAAGGGCCATATCAGGGGGGAAGGAAAGAAAATGGGTCATAGTTTTACTGCGGAAGGTTTGCGGCTACCTGCTAGAGGTTACCAGGCGCCAGCTAGCAGATTTCTACCTGGTCGGTGGAAAGTACCACAACGCGCAGGATGAAGAGCTGTGGCGGAAGCTTGATCACCCCAGTCGGACAAAATTTGGTCAGTGAAGAGTGTGCTTCGCTGATCTCCATTTAATTAACTCTCCTCCTAACGCCGGCAGGAGCTCCCGCCGGCAGTCTCTCCTATACACCACTACCGCCAGCAGGAGCTCCCACCGACCACGTGCAGTTCATAGTAACCGACTTTTGGCTATTTTTAAACAATGATGTCATCTCATTTACACACTAAATGCATGCGCAGTCGTTCAAAAACAGACTTCCCTTTCCGTTAATGGCTGCCAAAAGACCACCTTGTATCGTTTTTGAGTGGAAAAAATTAAGGTCACACTGTTACATAGAAATAGTGCCCCAAAACGTGTTTAGGGGTCACCAGGTCAATGTTGAGATTTTGATTTAGTAGCAATCTACAATCACTTTTTCATAATCTGATGCTCTTTTCCTCCAAAAACACGTATTTTATGGAAAATAAAGATGTTTTTCATACCAACCATCGAATGACTTTGTCTTGATTTTGTGTGTGAAAGCTAGAATTATGATGTTTGGGTCTTAGTTACACTAAATTCTCCAACTCGACCTAGTCATGTCGTGTATGAATCTGTTCGTTGGCCCCTCTACTTCCTCATTACCATACTGTGACCTCAAAGTAAGCCAATGATAGCTCACGAGAAAGCAAATTGTGAGGCAAGTGAGGCACGCACAACGTCACAGAAACTTCCATATAAGGAGAACGATGTCACAGTCATGCATTGTAATGAACAAACAAATGATTGCAGTTGGCTGAAAGTGATCATGTGATCACTTCTGCTTACCTCGGCTTAGTAACTTCACTTGTTCCAAATCATTATCGGTCAGCTCTTTCAATCGACTGTATTGTTTTGAATTGCCAAAATGCAGGAAGATTTTCAAATTTCGAAGCCGAAAAGAACCCCTTTGGGTGGAGGGAAGCCTTCTCGCAAACAACACTGCAAGAAAGCAATACAGGCTCGATGGAAATCAAAGCTTGCTGACGAACAACAGTCAGAATCAACGGCAAACGATAGTGATGTGCAGGTGCACACAATTTTTGCAAGTGGTGATGCTGACGATGGTTGTAGTCAAAATCAAAACCTTGATGGTCAAGACAACTTGATGCAGCCTGAACATCCGGATAACCTGTCTACTGCCAGACAAAAGTTGACTATTATGCAGGAGTAAGTCGACGCTGTAGGCGACACAGACAACAAAGAACGTTGTTTCTTTGAACTTGGCAGTTTGAAAGAGCTGTTTTCATGTGTCGTATGCTCAAGCTGTGGTGCAAGTCTGAATGTTGCTTTTGGTGACAAGATGGGATTCTCAAGAGAAATCCGGGTAACTTGTGAGTGGGTTTTTTTTTTTTTTTTTCACATTACAAAATCAATCACATATTGTGTTTGTCAATGTGATCTCTGACCATTTATTTTGTTCCAGTATTGCTCAAATGTCAAAGTGTGCGTGTGTGTGAGCGTGTGCGTGTGTGCGCATGTGTGCGTGTGCAAGTTTGAATATACATGTGTACCTCTGTGTGTGTGTGTGTGTGTGTGTGTGTGTGTGTGTGTGTGTGTGTGTGTGTGTGTGAAGTGTGTGTGAAGTGAATTATTGTAATAAGCGAATATTTAGTATTGTTGTTGTTATTTCAGGAAATGCACTTTTCAAAGCAGTAATACTCCTGCTCCCGACAGGATGGAAGCAACGATGTCACCGTTGGATTTGACATCAACTCCTCCATTGTGATGTGCTTCAATGACCTGGGACTGGGAGAAGCAGCGCTTCAAAAATGTTCAGCTATTATGTCCATTCCTGGGTTGGCCCACAACACCTACCAGCGTGTGTCTAAGAAGGTTGGCACTGTGCACAAAGAGGTCACCAGCAGTGTTTTGAATGCTACGGTGAAGGCTGTGCATGATTCATACACTCAACAGGAGGACAGTCACAGCAGTGGGGATGAGGGGAATGATGGTGACGCAGACAACGGTGGGATGGAGGGGAATGTTGGTGATGCAGACAATAGTAGTGGGGGAGAAGGGAATGACAGAAACAGCAGTGGGGGTGAGGAGAGTGATGGTGATGTAGACAACATTGGGGGTGAGGACAGTGATGGTGATGTAGACAGCAGCAGTGATGACAATGGTCATGGGGGGGGGGGGGGGGGGGGGGGGGGGGGGGGGGGGGGTGTTAGGGTTGTGATGTTAGTTTCGTTTGATGGGACACGGCACAAGTGGGGTTTTACATCTAATTATGGGGTGGAAATAGTCATTGGTGTGAAAACAGGTTAGTGTTAGATTTTGAAAATATTGCCAAGCTTGTACTTCGCATAGCAAAAAGGAGATGACAGCAATGGAGAGAGAGGAGTGGAGAAGAGATCATGCTTTTGAGTGCGAAAAAAAAAACTAGGACGGGTCATCAAAAGGACATGGAGAAGGAAGCAGCTCTACGGATGTGGAGCCGATCCATACGTAAGAACGGTATGCGTTACGTTCGCATGTTGTCAGACGGTGACTCGGTGGCATACAAAGCGGTTAGGGATGCCAATTTTCTACCGGGTTGAAAAACTTGAATGCCTCAACCATTGTGACAAGCGCATGGGAACAGCTCTGCGAAAGAAGGCCAAAGAGTGCGAACTTGGAGGTCGTCATCATGATGCCCTGACCGCAATGTTTGCTCTATTTTGCAGTCACATTACAGGACTGCAATCACACACAACCTGAGGGATGCTGCAAAAATGACAGAGGCTGTCTGGGCAACCTTCTCCGAGAAAAGAGGCAAAGGAGGAAAGCACGCCAGGCTGCAGCAGCTCAAAAACCACTGGACCTGACGCTGACTTGTGGCCACTGTGGCAGATCATGCCTGTCCCGCACAGGACTCATCAGCCATCAGCGCGCCTGCAACCGATGTGGACAACCTCCTCAATAACCTTCGTCTACGAAGCCCAAGCCAAGGCAAGACCTGAATGACCCTGTCCCTGACTCTCCATTCAATATTACATGGGAAGACAGAGATGAGGGCAATAAAGTCATTAAAGTACCGCTGTGCTGTGAGGAGGTTTCAAAATACAACTTAGCAAAGACATTTGTTCAGATCTACAAGCATGACACTGAAAAAACGCCTTACAATAACACTTATTTCCTCAAAAAGTAACAAGAAAAAAGGGTACTGGCTCATACTTAGCCCAGGGTTTTAAGTGTGAGGCATGGGCAAAGACTGAATTCCAAATATTGTGTGCCTTTGAGGGGCAAACTCCAAGACTCTGGCATGGATGCCAGCCATGTGTGGGATGAGCACAGGGCGCTGGGCTACATCACCGAGGATGATGCCAACAGTGACCAGCTGGACAATGGAGGAACTCGGTGTGAAGGCCCCATTATCATTGAACTTGCAGATACAGGCAGCCACCACGTCATCATTCCTGTCACCATGGAGTCCGCATCACTGTGCGATTCACAGTCCTGTGAGGTCAACAGTGATGTCACAGAGACGACTAACGTGAGTACTGCTGACTCAACTGGTATCAGTGTGATGACCACTACAGCTACTTGTAACACCTACTCCACTACCCCAGAGCAGAGACACAGAGGAAAGGGACCCCCAACACCGACGTCACAGGGCTCATGTTTTGTTTGCGCGCTGCTCTCTTCGGTCAGGCGTATGCTTCTCTTCTGGTTGACTAACTTTCGCTACCTCAGCAAGTCGCTGTTCAGATCATCGTCGAGTTATTTGCTAATACAAAGTCCATCAGGATGCCAAGAAGAATTATGCTGTGTTGGTTGCCCAGCCTGCCAATCTAGGCATAGAGGCCTATCATTTTTTCGAATTAAAAGGCCAAGATATTCTGACTGGGAGCGAGCATTTGTACAGGCAGTCAACAGAATGGATGCCGGTTTCAACATAGACAGAGCTCTATTTGACTATATTATATATATATATGTTCCAGGCATTTGAAGAAGCATGCTTCGAAGAAAGTGAGTATATGCTCATGTTCATTTTCACCCCCTCCTTCACCAAACCATATCCCTCTGCCCACTATCATTCCATAAAATATGACTTTTGCTCTACAGGATCGAGTAGATTTGCTAGATAAATCTGCTTATTTATTGCTCTGAATTCATCATTCAATGGAAATTCATTCATCAATGGAAATTTACTGTGCTGCAAAAGTACTTAAGAGAGACATTTTTGATTTATGTCTTTTCTCCCTAGCCTGACTCCACTGACGATGGTCAGTGCAGATGATTGAAATTTCCATCAGGATGCTCAATTCCTGAAACTGATGACCATGATGAAGTAAACCCTAAGTATTTGACTCTTTGCCATACACATGGCAACCATTTTGAGAGAATCATGCCATTTAAACAAAATGTGTGTAATTGCAAATTTCCTCAGCCAACTCTGATGGGCAGAGAATCTCACACTGTTGTGTAAGCAGATCTGTTGTACAGGACTTTAATTTTGTTTTAGTAAAAAGCACAGAGAGAAAATGCTTCACCCAACATTATATTCTAAAAGGAAAAACGCTGCAGCTGAAAATGTGACATTTAACAGTGTTTTAAGGTTATGTTGCTTCTTCTTGTTTTGCCTTTTTCATGAATATGTCACTCAGTGTCAAAAAGTCCTATTTTTCGGCCAGAAGTGGATTTTTGTTCTGCAGTGATGGCTATGACTGTGAACCCTGGACTTCAAGAGATAGTGAGTGCCAAATAATCAAAGCATAAGAAATCAAATGTGGTTTTACAGGAGACAACTGAGTGTAAAGTGGACAATCCACATACATGTTTAGCAAGTTAAGCATCCTTGCAGAGTTTGGTACTGAAGCTGACTTAAAAAATTCAAATATTTTTGCTTACAATGGAAGGACTGTTTAGAACTTCAGTAAGACAGATGACCTCTGGGATAAATTTTTATTTACGCTCAAAGGATGAAGCCTAACAATGAACTGGCAACCACTAAAATTGGAATCTCTTCACAGTTCACTGGGTACGTGATGATCGTTTAAGCCAGTCTGAAGAGGAGGATAGGTTAGTTTCATTTGCTATATTTTATCTCTTCTCGAACCTGGGCGCTGGTTCACTCCCCAGGATCCCCCAGTGACGGTTATTATGATGCATGTACAACTGTTTACTATTTCCTTGCCCAGTTGGCAGCCATATACTCTGTCTCCAGAGAAAAGAGAAAATAGGCCTCAATAAGATTTTTTTTTTTTTTTTTTTTAAACTAAAAACAAAGGTGAATGTGCGGGAAGGCATAGTGATTTTTTTTTTTTTTTTTTTTTTTTAAACCAATAATGCTAATTAACTAATCTCTACCTGCAACCCCCCCCCCCCCCCCCCCCCCCTTCAAATTCTTCCTCTTTTTTGAGGCTGACCATTCCAAGCCATGATATGTGTGTGTGTGTGTGTGTGTGTGTGTGAGTGTGTGTGAGTGTGAGAGAGAGTGTGTGTGTGTGTGTGTGTGTGTGTGTGTGTGTGTATGACATTCTAAAAAGTTTTGGGTCCTGTGTGTGTGTGTGTGTGCGTGTGCGTGTGTGTGTGTGTGTGTGAGGACCTTTCTCTGTGGCTACAGATGGAGGTAATGATAAACCTGTGGAGGTGACGCTTTATCCCCTGGTGGTGACATTCTACTGCCCTGTTCAAGAATGTGTCCGGACCTGCATTCTTTCAGTGCCAGCACTGGACAAATCAGGCACTGGAAAAAATATTGCTTAACTCATTCTTCAAGAATTTCAGAATGTTGGAATAGATGAAGAAACTTGGAAGAGAAACTGTCTTTCTATTGTCACAGACAATGCAGCAGTCATGGTTGGAGCCACAAATGGAGTGCTGGGCCAGCTCAAGACCAGAAAGAATAATCTGTTGAACACTGGCTGTCCATGCCACTTCATAAATCTTGCAGCTGAAAAAGCTGCAGCAGCTTTGGCGGTAAAAACTGACAAGTTGCTAGTAGACATTTTTTACTATCTGGAAATATCAAAAAAAAAGAAAGCAGTCTCTCAAGTCATTTAAAGCGCTTGCAAATGGGGAAACACAAAAGATCCTGAAACATGTGCACCAGATGGCTGTCTCTTGGCCTTTGCCTACAAAGGCTGATTTCCAATTGGACACCACTGCTGAAATATTTTTGAAAAAGGTGGCTTCAACCAGTTCATCCCCAATATCCAATGCCCGTCTGGAGTCCTAAAGAGGTCCTTGTGTGAGGAGTCGTCAGGAAAACAATCCAAGAAAATAAGCTCTGCCTGCAGCCCAAGGTCCAGTCAACATTGTCTCACGACTACAGGAACATGGATCTTCAGAAGGGAGACAAAGACTTGTTTGTTGGTAGTGCTACTGGAGACAAAGACTTGTTTGTTGGTAGTGCTACTGGGGAAGTTGTGGCCACACTCAGTGATGCCAGCAAAAAAGTTTTCTGTTCTTCAGTCAGGTGCTACTTTATGGCTGCTTGTGATTGATTATATGGTTGCTAAATTCCCAGTCAGACCTCAGATGTCAACTTCTGAAGTGAAATTTAATCAGCCTGCATCTCAGCACATGTACTGTTGTTTGCGCAGGTTGCTGACACAGAAACCGCATTATCCTATAAATGGACGAGCTGAAATTCAGCCTCCTGAAGCAACGCTTCAAAACGCTGCGAAGTTCACTGCCTCAACGACCTGTGCCATGTCATCAACAGCAGCACCACCAAAAGCATCAATCGGGCACACATCACTGGCACAGAGGCTGGGGAAGAGAAAGTCATGGTCTATGACTGGCAAACTTTTTTTGATGTGTATTTTAAGGCACTGGAGGGAATGAAAAATATTTTCATTTCTGTTTTTTTCCTCAGACACTCCTGGAACTGTGTATGTGAAAACCACACTGAGTGCAGAGGAGGAACAGATCCAGCTAGCATACTGTGTGGACACTGCCAGATGTCGTCTGGTCGGTCTCCCTGCCCGAATTCAGCCCCCTGGATTATCAGCTGACTGCAAGGATTACCAAAGCCAGCACATCAGACCCTTCGTCAGACCTGACGCACAGGGCATTCTCTGCCCCTAAGCCCCTGCCCTAGTCACCCCTGTACTGTGAGTAGAACATTACCTTCCTGTGGGAATAACAACTGTTCTCATGTGTGCTCAAACTACTTCATGTGGTCAGGGAAACTGCATTCTACTGCCGCGGTCACTGTGGTATGTTTTTGGGTTATGTTTTTTTTTTTTTTTTTTAAATTTTCTTTATTCCTTTATTTTCTGACTTAAGATCTTACACAATCAGCTACTGAATAAAAGCACACAAAAGGTTACCTCGAGTAGTATGCTTATGTGAATTAATTTACAGATCAGCTTATTTTTCCCCAAAAAAAACCCTCTCTTTCATATAACTTCTTTTTATGTGTTTGTTTCCTTATTTGTTGTAAATTCTTTTGATAGGAATGTATGCTGAAACAATTTTTTAAATGTTTATATGATTAGGATGATTTTCATAAAATATGTTGACTTTTTTCTTTAATCTGCTGTTTCAGGTTGATGCACAGCGTGACCTATACAGACAGAGACACTGTGTGTGGATGCCAAGGCAATGGTGCAGCAGCTGGGTCTGCAACGCCTCCACTCCAATGATATGACCATGCACTACAGCTTCGATTTTGCGCAGCAAGTGCATTACCCCAGCAATGCCGCTCAGCCAGGACCCTTGTACTTCCTCACGTCACTAAAGTGCGGCATCTTTGGAGTTCACTGTGAGGGGCTGTCACAGCAGGTTAATTTTCTAATTGATGAGTCAGTCAGCAGCAGCATAGGGAGCAATGCTGTCATCAGCTACTTGCACTGCTACTTTGCAAACTATGGCCTTGGTGAAAAGGTGGTGCATTTGCACTGTGACAACTGTGCTGGCAAAAAAAAAACCGCTGGGTGCTGTTTTACTTGGCTTGGTGTGTGCAGAAGGGGCTGCACAGTAGCATCACAGTCAAACTTTATGCCTCCTGGCCACACTAGAATTGCACCAGACTGGTGCTTTGGTCTGGTGAAGAGATGCTTCCAGAGGTCTCATGTTTCCTGCCTGGATGACATGCAGAGTGTGGTGAGGGAGAGCACCCCTGTGTCTGGTCAACATCCCACAGCTGGTTGGGAGAGAGGATGCGTCGGTGATAGTGCCAACTTACGACAGGCAATCGTTCCTCTCTCCACACTACAGACCGCTGCCTGGGATCAAGGCTACTGGTCATTTCAGGTTTGACAGCCAACACCCTGGCACGGTGTTTTACAAACCGACTCTGGCTGATGAGGAGCAAGACAAGGTTCCTGCTGTGCCCAATGCCTTACATCAGATGCCAGCAATGCCAGCCACTGTTCCAGCACCAGGGCTGTCAAGGGAGAGGCAACAATACCTATTCCGGAACATCAGAGTATATGTGCGGTTTGACAAACGTGAAATCGTCTGTCCTCAACCCCCTGACTGAAGTGACTTCATAGCTGTTGTGTGACATCCACCCAATCAGAGTGGAGCTGGCCAGAGATGCTGCATTGCATGTATGCCCCTTTTTATGCCATTCTTCTGTATCATTTAGTTGGAAAAAAAAAAAAATCTGTGTCTGTGAATTTAAAGGGAAGAAGCTGTACAAGAGATCTGTATGATTGAAGAAAAAGCATGCCAACTTCCAAGAAACTGTACATAAATCAAAAAGAGAGAGCAACAATACTAACGAGAAAATGCAGCTCTCCAGCAAAAGCTTGAAGAAAAAGGGAAAAGAACTACAGCTCTTCAAAAAGAAATGTGCAAACTGAAGAAGAAAATACATACACTTGAGGAAAAAATGGAAGTTATGCAAGCCCTTGCTGCCAGTGAAGTTGCCGAGGCTCGGTGCAACCTTGCAACAAAA
The DNA here is from genome assembly GCA_016801955.1 of Conus betulinus. Taxonomy (NCBI): domain Eukaryota; kingdom Metazoa; phylum Mollusca; class Gastropoda; order Neogastropoda; family Conidae; genus Conus; species Conus betulinus. Next base: position 93,484 of record JADBJO010006873.1, read on the forward strand.
AACAAAAATGGTGAGTATATATGGATGCTGTGCATCAAACCATGATCAGACTGCAAGATGATGCAAAAGCAGCTGCTAGCAAGTGTGAAGAGGTGATGAAAATAGTTGCCACACATCTGTTCAACATCAGTTTGAAAGAGCGTGATGTGCCTTCCACGCAAACTGTCTGAACATTGCAGATGAAGAAATGTGATCAGCAAACTCCAGGCAGCAGAAACCATCCTTGATCAGAAGAGTTTTACTCTCCATACTGATGGAACCTCCAGGGACAAAAACACTGTCATTGGTCAGCGAATTACTTTGGACAGTGGTCTCACCATGACCCTTGGATTCCGTCAAGTGGCTACAGAGGTTGCAGCAACACTGCTCGACTTAAACCCAGCCGACCCACTCATTCCATTGACTAACACAGACCCACATGTTGAACAAGACTATTCAGCCCCATCAACTTCTCTGCTGCTAAATTAGACACTAAATCAGGAGAAGAAAGTGTTCAGTTCGATCACGATGAATCTTTGACTGGCTTTAGATTTTGTTCGATCATTCAATGTAGGTATTCCAATGCAGGCCCCTTGCCTGGCGAACGGCGCTGCGGGAGCGAAATTTTCCGTGTTTTCAACTTGTGCAAACCACATAAAAACGGTCGATTTAGACAATGAAAATAAAACCAATCGATTTACCAGTACTTTTTCTTTCGTTTTGGATAAGGTTTTATCATTTAAAAGAACATAAGTTAATTATCAACCTTGTAAAGAAGTACTTGTCCGCGGTCGGGAGGCATGCCGTCGCGACTTTCAGAGCACAAGTTCTTACACCCACCTTCTTCCCTCGACGAGGGGAGCACGGCATGCACAAATAGCTCAATGAAACTAATACAGAGTTGTAGAGGAGACTTCAAGCTTCATTTTCGTATGCAGTAAGGGTATAGAAAAAAATTAGTTAAGTTCCTTAAAATTATGTTTTAAAACTTCAAATTATGATAAAATACGTAAATATGAACCGAATCTGTTCAAAAATATATCAAAATAAAGCTCATATTACGCACTTTCCAATAATTGGGGTCAAACAAATACAAAAAACTGTGCGCCGTGCTCCCCGAGCGGTTTTCCAGATGTACTATTCGAAGACTGTAAGCATGTCAACAATGGCGGACGAGTCTGACGTATCTGTGTCATCACTTACAAATCCAACACTATTTTCACCGAATTTTCAACAATCAGCGCTAGAAACAACACGGAAAGGTAAGTCGATATATTTACTAAATTCTATAAGTTATATTTTGTGTACTTACAGCGCGATTATATTAAAAATCTTTTTTAAAAACATGTGACCCGAGAGAGCCTTATGTTTGAATCGACACTTCAACTTCACGATCGACTGTATCTTCAGCTTCGTGGAAGGATTTTTAACCTTGTAATCAAGTAATCGAAACATCAATCTGAAAAACCTGTCATGAAAATATGATTTACACTGTAGTTCTTCAGTATTTCTTATTAAAAGGTCACGTGACTTGGACCAAGTTAGGGTCCTGAACGAACGCGTCGTCTGCTCTGGCCACAATGATCGCAGCCGCGACGGAGTCACTGAATGCATTGCTTTTACAAACTGTAGGTTCTCTTGCGCGCGCGTGCATGCATGTGTACACACACACACACACACAAAGAGGTTCATCTTACACTGTAAACGTAACAATACAAACACCTTGCAAAAAAAAAAAAAAAAAAAAAAAAAAAAAAAAAAACGTTTGCTGCTGATTTCAGTTTGTTCCTTGAAATAAATTTGCAGTTATTTACTTAAATGTAGTAAGAATTGCCCAAGCACATGGTAACCACACCCCCCCCCCCCCCCCCCCCCCCCCCCCCCCCCCCCCCCCCCCGCGCGAGAAAAAAACAACTCCATAGTGACGACCAAGTCAGTGGTTAAGCAGTAATATTTTGTTTTTTTTTTTTTTTTTTTTTTTTTATTAAACCAAAGCTAAGGCTAAAGAGTAAAAAATAACAAACTTTAATTAATGATAAATCTTTGGTTTTCCTGTCAGACGTGAATGAGCTGGCCATCCATGATCCAGCACCACAGTCTGTATCACTTGTTTCAAGTGATCAGCCAGTGTCAACAAATACCAAGCCAGAGAAGAGTGAAGGAAACTGGAGAGAGACTGAAACATCTCCTTTAGTTGGTAAGTCATGGATCATATTGTGCACAATAATTTTGTTATTTCAGGCCTGAAATTACTGCATTTTCAAAATAGCGAGAAATGAAATTATTTGCTGCAAGCCCCTCCTCTCAAGTGACCCCCCCCCTCCCCCCCCCCCCCCTGTTTTTTCCTGGCTTACTTTTCCAGTCTGTGTTTTTTTTTGTGTGTGTGTTTCATTGTGTTAATTTAAGACCTACTTCATGCTGGATATTTGTTTACACCTCCCTCCTATCCTCACCTCTTTCCACTGAACCACAAAAATAAACTTTCATCTTATCTTTTTTCTTTTTTCAATTTTTTTTTTTTTTTTTTTAGTAATATGCGGTATGTGTGCATGTGGTCTACAGTCTTCAGTGTTATAAATGAAGAACTGTCTGGGTTGCAAAGGTAATTTTGCCCTTCTCATTCTTATGTCACTGACAATAGTGACATATTTTCTGCTGTTGTTTATATTAGTAATCTTACCCATTAAAATTGCAACATAATTCATTAATTGTACTTGCCTCCTTCTTGTAGTAAACACAATGGTTACACATGTGTGTATGCATGTGTGTGTGTGTGTGTGTGCACTGTGCACACGCATGCATGCGTGCTGTATGTGGTGTGCGTGTGCGTACTGTGTGTGTGTACTGCATGTGGGTGTGCGCATGTGTGTGTACTGTGTGTGTGGGTGTGTGTGGTATGCTGTGTGTGTACTGTGCGGGTGTGTGTATGTGTGTGTGTGTGTGTGTGTGTTGCAGAGGATGACCAGTATAAAGAACTGAAGCGCTGTTTCTTGGTGTTTGGTAAGGAAGAAGACCCAATCCCCCCAACATATCCAGCTGCTCAAATAGACTGTTACTGCAGCTTGACAGACTTCGAATTGAAGGTGCGAAGTCTGTAACTTTTGACACTGTGGCAGAATGGTTTCTTCGGCTTTTCCGCGACACCAGCTTCCTGATTAACAGGTTGAAAGGGGTGATCCAGCGCTGTACACTCAAGGCTGAGAAGTTGCCAGCTAAAGAACTTTCAGCAATGCTAAATGAAGATGTTGATTTGGATAATATTGATGATGTTCTGTCTTCAGTTGGCATCAGTTGGAAAACTCTGAAAAAGCCTAAGCTTTTGAAGATTCCATGTGACACCAAAGTGACAAATGCTGTTGTTGTTGCTTTAGAAACTTTGAGGAACAAAGAGGGGTGGAGCTCAAACTTTGTTGTTGACTGGCTGCAAAGACTGAACAAGACAGCAATGGCATATATTGACAGAAAGACAGTCACAAAAAATTATATCTGACTACAAAACTTATCTGTCGGAAAAAATCAAAAGATCCAGAAGTTCAGCTGCTTCATGGAAACCAATATATTTACTACTGATTGTCAAGAAAACAACCCAAACCCAGTTCTTTCTGTTTCTCCACCCAAGTCAGTTCCTCCCAGTTCATCAGAGGCATCCAAATCTTCAAAACAACCCGTCATGCCAGCAGTGAAAAAGGAAATAACTTTGATTAAAAAAACATTGTGCTGAGCTTGAAAATGACATTGATCGGCGACGACTAATCAGAACAACTTCCTGCAGTATTGTTTGGTTGGTGCAAACAAAACAATTAAAAGTATGACGTTAGATTTAGCTGCAGCTTCAGCAAAGAAGAAAACAGTAGGCATAGGTTTGAGCAGAGCAAAGAAAAATGGGGAGTTTGTATTATACTCCCTGTTTGGCTAAGTATACTTACCATGTCAGACCATAGCCTTTATATTCCATTGTGTGCGTGTTTACATTTATATTATATTGTGTGCGCACGGTCCATCGATTGACCTGGTTATCCTCCTCGATCGACCGTCGTGTCTCCTGTTTACGATCGTGTGCTCTGGTTTCGCTCGGCGCCATCGCCCAATATGGTGAAGGACTCGGCTGGGTCGAGCAACAACTCTGACGTTCAGGATTCGCTCACATTCCCGGAGGACCCCACGAGTTGGTTCCAACCCTGAGCGAACCGTTCTCTCCTTGGGAGAATGGACGGCCGCGGTAGACGGAGACGACCCTCCCGCGGAGGGGACGCGGGAGTCTCCCTCCTCTACCCGACCGACGGACGCACAACCGTTGCGTTCGAAAGCTAAAAGGCAACCGGCTGCGATTTCTAAGTGCCTTTCGTTCAACCTGCCCAGGAAATCTAAGGGCAAGCCCCCCCTTAAGGGACCCCCTCTAGCTAAAACATCCGAGCGGGATTCCGCTTCTCCCGCAGCCACCTGCCTTCTAGCTTTCCTGCGCATAGTCAGACATCCACTCACTATGCCGAGTCACGCGACCCCCGGCCCCCGGGGACCTTTGCCGGGCCGCGGACAGGCACGGGTGACGGCCTTGGGCTGGAACCCCCACCCGTCACTCGCCTTATTAGACTTAGCTGCAGCTTCAGCAAAAGAAGAAAACAGTAGGCATAGGTTTGAACAGAGCAAAGAAAAACTTCTAACTGTTGAAAATGAAAACAAGACCCTGAAAAAAGAAATCTCAAGTATTAAACGGAAGAAGCTGTACAAGAGATTTGTACGATTGAAGAAAAAGCATGCCAACTTCCAAGAAACTGTTCATCAATCAAAAGAGAGAGTAACAGAACTGACAAGAGAAAATGCAGCTCTCCAGCAAAAGCTTGAAGAAAAGGGAAAAGAACTACAGCTCTTCAAAAAGAAATGTGCAAACTGAAGAAGAAAATACATACACTTGAGGAACAAATGGAAGTTATGCAAGCCCTTGCTGCCAGTGAAGTTGCTGAGGCTCGGTGCAGTCTTGCACAAAAAACAAAAACGGCGAGAGTACTGATGCTGTGCGTCAAACCATGATCAGACTGCAAGGTGATGCTAACGTAGCTGCTAGCAAGTGTGGAGAGGTGATGAAAATAGTTGCCAAACATCTGTTCAACATCAGTTTGAAAGACTGTGATGTCCCATGCACGCAAACTGTCTGACCATTGCAGATGAAGGACATGTGATCAGCAAACTCCAGGCAGCAGAAACCATCCTTGATCAGAAGAGTTTTACTCTCCATACTGATGGAACCTCCAGGGACAAAAAACACCGTCACTGGTCAGCAAATTACTTTGGACAGCGGTCTCACCATGACCCTCGGATTCCGTCAAGTAGCTACAGAGGATGCAGCAACACTGCTTGACATAACGGTGGAGATGCTGAGAGAACTCCAGGATCTATACTGCGCTCTTCACACTGACAAAGCGGAAGATGAAGTTTTCAGTTCACTGCTGAAAAAAAATAATTCTTTGATGTCAGATCGAGCAGCAGTGCAGAAGTGTTTCAATTCAAGAATGCTAGAGTTCATAAGATCAGAACTGGGTACTGAAGTATCTGTGCATTTCTTGTACTGCATGCCCATTACCTCCTTGGCCTGAGCAGAGCAGCAGAATCTGCTCTCCTGAAAATAGAAAATCAAATCATAGGAGATGAAGATCATACACTTCTGGGGAGAGACGGTGATGTAAGATTCAAATTTTACTCATCATCAGATTCAGCTGTGGCCCGTTTAATTTGGATGGCCTGTGATGTGTTAGGGGCCCAGAGGAGATGAGAAAAATGGTTGTCGGGCTGAGTGGCTAGCATTCTGTCAAGAGGAAGAAATCAGATCCCTCTTGACAAGTTTCCGTGGAAACCGGTTGAATATTTTTTTGAGGGAGCAGCAGCCATCATCCATCATGAAGATCACATCATGACCTTCTTTACATCTGGCGGTTTGAGTCACAGCAACTTGAAACTGCAGAGTGTTGAAGCAGACCTCAGGGACCCCAAGTTGCTGGCTCTGGTATGTGCTGTTGGGCTCTTGTACTTACGGGTCACAGGGCCATATTGGAACCTCCTCCATAGCTATGTGCCCTATGCAGAATTTCACATATATGTTCAGATGCTGGTTGACCATCTCACAAAATGGTGCAGCGATCCAACGTCTCTTGTGAACCCCTATTTTCTTGGCATTTTTGACGGAAAGTTTTGAGATGGTCAGTCCATTTTCCAGGAGTGTTTTTTGAAAAAGCAGCCTCTTGTGCTGATGCAGTCAAGCCAGCTCTGCAAGAAATCTGCAAAAATTGTTAGCAACACACAAAAAACAACTTGAAGATTTTCTGAAAGATGGCAAGTATGGACAAAACTTCCTGATGCTATTGTGGAAGAAATGAAGAGTTTTCCACTCACAAACTTACTGGGAGAGCATGTCTTTGGTGATATGGATTTTGACATGCAGAAAAGGAGGCATGCATCGACTCATCATCGATCAACCATCGTCATGCTGAAGCGCAATAAAACAAGTGGCTGCTAAGCAAAACTGAAGACCAGACTTCTGCCATCATGAAAGTCGCCAAACAAAATGCCACAACACTGAGGAGGAAGCACAAGCTGCAAGAAAAGATTGTTAGGCTTCAGATCCAAGAGCGTGCTGCTCAAATCGAAAGGCAAAAGAGACAGAAAGAAGAGAGGCTTGCTGCTGAAAAGCAGCACATCATTGACGCTGTCCAAAAACAAGGCGGTCCTTGCAGAACACCACAGGATCTTGAAAAAATATTACAACTTTCTGTAAAAGATATAAAATATCAAATTAGATATCAGAAAGTTGTCTTGGGACATGGAAACAAGACTGGGTTAAAAATGACAGGCAACAAAGCTGCTCTCCTGACCTGCCTCCAAAATCATCTGACATCAGTGACAGGACTTGTAGCTGAAAATGACATCTTTCAGTTACCAAAGAAAAGGAAGAGGGAGAGACATCACAGACAGTGACACTGACACTGTTGACAGTGACAGTGAGTCAAACAACTCATCTGCATCAGATGATTGCGAGTATATTGACACACCATTTGTATTCGAGCGGCAAGGGCAGTGGGTAGGCATGTACTGATGACACATTCTACATAGGGCAGGTGATCCAGGTCGCTTCCCCTCAGAAAGCAGACCTCAAATTTTTGGAGAGAACAAGGGGCAGATCAGACTACTACAGATATCCTAGTAGTGAAGTGATTGCTGAAGTGAGCTCCAAACACATTTTCAGGTGGGATTTTGAGGTAGAGGCAGTGTCCAGTGACTGTCGCGTTTGGTCAGTTCCAGCTGTTGATGTCATCGCTGAACATTACCAGAAGATAAGGAAAATGAGTCAGTAGGAATGGGTATGTGTTTTTTATATACTTTAAATGACTGTGCACCATATTATTGTGACTGAAAACTGTAAAAAAAAAAAATTTTTTGACAGCCGAAAAGCTGTTAAATGTATACTTTCTCTTCTTTATAAGACCATATTTTACTGTTGCATAATTAAAATTATGTATGAAATATCTTGCAAAATGTGTTATAAATGTGTTTATAAGCTTTTTCAAATCATTTTGGCATAAAAACATTGTACAACATACAGATACAAATTAATGAACATGTAAAAACAAGCATAATTTACGTAAAAAGTTACCTTTTGCGCAAATCGCATATATAACCAACTTCAGCATTCCACTGTTCACTATTTATTTGGAGAAGACAGAAGGAAAAAAATTGGGTATTATCTGTAAGTGCATGAGGGTTGCCAGGAACAATTTGGGCTCATTTCAGAATATAGAAATGGATTTATGGTACCTCAAAGTTGGGGTCCGAAGCAAATTGCCACTTTCGCAAGTCAAAAATTTCTTTCAAAAATCATAACTTCGTCAAATATTATTTATCAGAAGAACATAAATTTTATATCAATGTGTTCAGAAAATTGAGCTCTTTTTAACCCTCTGCCCCTTGAATCGCCCGCCGTGGCCCGAAACGCAATGCCTTTCGTATCCTTGTAACGCCTGCCGTGGCCCGAAATACACACGTATCGTTTGGCTGTCCCTAGCAGACGAATTTTTCCCACAATGCTTTGCGGCAATAAACAGTGACGTAGTTCCGGTTTCAAACTTCCTTCCAGTCCAAACCGCATGTTTTTTCATGGAGTAGTTCGGTCGCAGCGATTTTTTGAAGTTGAGAGCAAGTTTGTGGTCGAGATTTTCGCTTCGGCAAGATGGACGACGAAACTACGGAGATGTTGGCGAACATTTTTGGTGGGTGGCAGTGACAGTGAAGAGGAGCTATTTACTGGCTTTACATTAGAAGAAATCGTGAAAGGAGAGGAGTCCGATGTCGACTTGGACATTTTGGTGGCTGACGGAATCGATCTCGGCGAAAATCTTAACATCAACTATGCCGATTACGATGGCGTTTCGTGCAGTTCGGTCAGTAGTGTTGAACTTAGCAGTGAAAGTGAGTGATTTAGCCTACCTGCTGTTCCAGGACCAAGCAAACGAAAAAGAAAACAGAAAAAAAAAAAAAAAACAAGCGCAACGTAAAAATGTGAATGTAGAAATGAACTGGTCAAAACAAACCAGTGAGGTAAACATCGAACATCCATTTGTTGAGGAAGTGGGCGTGTGGTGCATGATTTAGAAGTTGGAGCATCACCTTTTGATTTTTTGTCCCTGATTCTTCCTGAGTCATTTTACTCTGATGTTGCTGAACAAACTAATCTCAATGCAGAGCAAAAAAATAGCTGCATCTGGTAAAGTTGATAAACTTTGGAAGCAAGTTAGTGCAGAAGAAATAAAAATTTTTCTCTACATCAATTACATGTGTTTGGCATTCACCATATGCCTGAAGCAAGCATGTATTGGTCATCAGATCCTTTGCTCAGAGTGCCAGCTGTTGCTGATGTAATGTCAAAATCTCGATTTGAGAAGATTTCACAGTATTTCCATCTGAACAATAATGCAAATGCTGTGCCCAAGGGGTCATGCAGGATATGACCCTTTGTTCAAAGTGCGACCACTTCTCGACCTTGTTCTGAAGAAAAGCAAGCAACACTATAAGCCAGGGAGGGAAGTAAGCATAGATGAGGCCATGATAAAATTCACAGGAAGACTGTCTTTCAAACAGTACATAAAGGGGAAGCCTCATCCCTGGGGAATTAAGGTTTGGGTGGCTGCGGACCCACGGACAGGTTACATTCTGGATTTTGATGTTTACCTCGGCAAAATAGCTGAACCAATGCCTTTTGGTGTGGGGACATCATGTTGTCATGAAAGTTGGAAATGATTTCCTGGACAAAGGCCACCATTTGTACTTTGACAATTTTTTTTCCTCTGTGTCACTTGCAAAGACATTAGAAGAAAGAAAGACTTACTCATGTGCCACAGTCAGAATGAACAGAAAGGGCTGGCCATCTGATCTTAACCGCAAGTTGGTGAAGAAGATGAAGACAGGGGATGTAGAATTCTATCAGGATGGCAATTGTGTGGCAACCTTATGGAAGGATAAGCGACCAGTTGCAGTTCTGTCAACCAACTGTGATGCCAAGATGGGCGTTGTTTCACGCAGAACTCCAGGTGAGGAAAAATTATTTTATACATGTACTTTTCAATCCACACACACATGCATGCACGCGCGCGCACACACACACACACACACACACACACACACACACACACACACACACACACCATGCTTGCATACAAAGTTGTGTTTCTTCACAGATTGCAGTGGCTCTGGTATTATGGTGGTGATTATGACTGTGATGGTGTAAATGATAATTATGTTTCTTCAGAGATTGCAGTGGCCCTGGTATTATGGTGGTGATTATGACTGTGATGGTGTAAATAACAACAACAAGAAGAAATGTCTGTTAACAATGTGAAATTTTATTTTTCAGAGACAGGTAGCAGTGAGGACAAAAATTATTCAGAATAATTTATGTTTTTTTTTGTACAGGTGGGCGGAGAGACTTCAATGTGCCATGTCCAGTGCTGACATACAACCAGCACATGGGAGGGGGTTGACCTGGCTGACCAGATCCACAGTTATTATCCCACTGGTCGTCCTGGTGTTCGATGGTGGAGGTACCTGGCCTGGTGGCTTCTTCAGATGGCGATGGTCAATGCCTTCATCATCTGGAGAAAAGCAATCTTCCTGCGCCATCTAAGAGGGGCTTGAGACACTTGATTTTTTCCTGGACTGTTTGAGAGCACTCTCTAAAGTTGCTGTGAAATCCAAACAAGTGCAGACTCTTCCTGCAGTCAGTGCATCGGATCCCTTCAGCCACACTCTTTTCCGCTACCCAGGACGGAAGGCCAACTGCATCCTGTGTCAGACTGAGAAGATGAAGAAGACAAACAAAGGGAAGTGCCCCCAGACTGTATATGGATGCCCTGTGTGCAAAGTTCATCTCTGTAAAGGACTTTGTTTTACACAGTACCACCTGAAATTAGCCCAGCAGTAAGAACAACAGACTTGCTAGTTGCAGACAACCAGTCCGTTTTGTGACTCGCTTTCAGACTTTTTTTTCTCTGTGCTGTTTGTGCCCCATAAACTTTTCGCATAAACTTGGATATTTGCTGTGAATATTGTGTGGGCATCCCTGGACATAGTCTGACATTGTTTAGGTGTCATTATGTACATCCAACAACATTTATCATCAGATAATTGGACCCAGTGGATGTTGGTGACAGCTGTAATTTTTCCTTCAGTGATTTCATAATTTTTTTTACACATTTATCAACAAAGATATAAGCTTTGATGCATGTGGAATTTTACTTCAAAATGTTAACTTAATTTTGGAGCAAACAATACAGATTTATGAGCAAGGTTTGTATTTTTTCTGATTTTTTATTTAACACCAGTACATCCAATTTACGGAGTTACTTCCCTTAAGATTTTGATACTAGTAAGCACTCGGACAGTCCAAGGGGCAAAGGGTTAAATGAAACTACTTTTAAACAGCTCTAGGCTGTTTCAAAAATCACCTTGGAATACCTATTCAATGGCAGTTGGCAGAAACGGGGCAGGACTTCACACAATGACATAGCCACAGTGATTGAAATTTTCACAGGAATGATTTTGGACTATGTCATGTTGTCTTAACTGTTGCCAAGCCTGCAAGACTGGACCTAATCCTGCCTCTCCAGAATATGCAGACTGGTTTGCAAAACACGAGAACGAGTGCCAGGAGAACATAAAATGTAGTTCTGCTGCGATGGAAGCGGAGGAAGCAGTGATCATGTGGAATCAATCCGTTGCTTTGCATGGGTTTCAATACACAGAGGTTCTGGGAGATGGTGACGGCAAAGCCTATGCCAAAGTGTGTGCAGCCAACCCCTACAGTAAGGACGACAAAGTGATCGACATAAGCAAGCTAGAATGTGTGAATCACATGGCAAAGAGAGTGGGGACCGCACTCAGGAACTCAGTGGAGAAAAGGAAGGCCCAGAAATTACCCATTGGTGGCAGGGGGAAACTTACTGAAGACAGAATTAAAAAAACTGACCAACTACTATGAACGTGCCATCCAGGACAGCGCTGGTGATCATGAAGCCATGAAGAAAGCTGTCTGGGCTTCCATTTTTCCACACACTCAGCACTGATGAGAATCCTAACCATGGCAGGTGCCCTACTGGAGTGAACTCCTGGTGCTTCTACAATCGAGCACATGCCAAGAATGAGCCTCGACGCCTGCATGCAAAAGCCCTGTCTACACACATCATGGATGCTGTGAAGCCTGTCTATGAACGCTTGGGTGATCCCGTACTACTGAGGAGATACATCAGTGGAAAAACTCAAAATTCAAATGAGAGTTTTCACTCACTGGTGCGGAGATCCCGTCCCAAGGAGAGATGGGCCAACAGACGCACTGTGGACACCGCTGTTGCTGTCGCAGTCCAGCAGTTCAACAAAGGTTCTGGTGCTCTTCTGGATGTCCTGGCCGAGCTGGAGATTGCTGGTGGCTGCACTACAGAGGACTTTGTGGAAAAGGCAGACACCAAGAGGGTGCAGTCAGCAACCAGGAGGACTTCCGAAAAGGCCAAAGCCCACCGAAAAAACAATAGAGGCTGCAGACCGACGAGAGACGGAGGCTGGACGGGAAGGGGAGGTTTATGGTGCTGGTGCCTTCTAAAATCTACAAAAAGGCTGATAAATTGTCAACAATTAGATTTCTTCATGATTACATCAGGAGGAAACATATGAAACTTTATCAGTCATATCAAAATGTTGCTATAGATGATGTTTAGAGCCATAACGCATGTCCATTTGTGTGTGGGCATGTCTGCGTGAATGTGTGTGTGTGTGTGTGCAGATTTTTTTTTTTTCTTTGGTGCGCATTGAGTTGTTTTCATTAAGATTTTGCGCCTTATAAATACCATAATTGTTATCATTAACCCTTTCACCGCCATGGGCGCTTTTTGGCGACGACTTGGCAGATCGCCCAGGGCGCCTTTTGGTGACAAAGTAGGGTGACCTAACTCCCGATACTCTCACGATCCTAGTTCATGAGATAAAAAGCCAGCAATAAACGTCATAGTTGGGGGATGGTCTGGCCCATGCTCACAGCCATTTGCTTTGTCAGAACACTATTCAGTTCAGTGTTTTATTGACTCACTATGACGTCACCACCAAGCACTTTACGTACTCGACCTTGCGTACATTTACCACAGATCAAGTGCTGGGAATATTGAATAGACAGTTGGTTGTTCCTAATACAGATGAAGAAGACCCAGACAGCCACGAGTAAAGAACGATAGTGAGGGCTTGACCGAATTATTCCAACGTGAAGCGTTGGACCGTTGCCAACTTGTTATGAGAGGCTGATAGAGACGCCCCCACTTACTACCCTACCGCGTGTGCCCCAGTGTTTTTGCGTTGAGCCAGCCAGCACTGACTGACTGTTCACTAACTCTATGTGAGGGAGCCAACTAAGACTTTAGGCAACGAACTTCACACACACGCTGTGGGCCCACTCTCGCTGGTCGAGGTTGAAGGGGGCGTGGCCAACTGACACGTGAGAGGCGAGTATCACAGACGTCTTTCGAGTGGGTGTACAGCTGATTATATAGATCAACTGAATGACAAGGGTTCAGAGACCAACAGGCACATGAATGACTTTGTGTTCATAAAAAAAAAATATATATATATATAGTATTACTGTTGAGAGTGAAAGGGACGTGTGTGTGTGTGTGTGTGTGTGTGTGTGTGTGTGTGTGTGTGTGTGTGTGTGTGTGTGTGTGTGTGTGTGTGTGTGTGTGTTCCCTTTTTCTTTCTTACATGTGTACCAGTTAGGCATAAGTGTGTGTGTGTGTGTGTGTGTGTGTGTGTGTGTGTGTGTTCCCTGCTATTGGAGTAGTTGTATTTGTGGCTGTTTCATGCACTTTTCTGTTGGAAATACCATACTTTCTGGTCTTCAGTTGTGAGTGGAGTATTTTTCCTCCATTGTTGAGAGTTTGTGGCATTCTTTCTTTTTTTTACGCTTAGAAGAAAACATAACATTCTTTTTTTTATTTTGCTTTTTTTTTTTTGCACTTGAAATCACTAAAAAATTGAAATTGTTGTTGACTTACCATTACTAACATGTTACGATATAATAAAAGTACAGTGTATCTCCTCCATTTTACAAAAAATAGCATGAGACATATGCTGGTATACAATAAGAGCTTTTTTGGGCTCTTGCTCCTTGGTTCAGGTTATGCAGACCAATGAAAAAGGGCTGATGGATGGAAAACATGCACACACAAACTGACGTACACTGACAATTCTATACCCCACACCAAGGAAGACCCCTGCATGAATATACCATTGTATACCTCAACATCAGGATCTTCATACAAGACACACCATGTGGTAAAAACACTGGATGTCAATAAGGCCATCACTCCTCTTTTCGCTGGCTCATCTACTCTCCCCTCTCAATAGCAGTACTCTCACATTCGTTCACTCTGGTTCCACAATGCACTGCCACACCCAACTAAATCACAGGCACTAAACCTTTGATCAGTCTACTGGTACAAAAAAATCTCCTATAGCCTTGCCACTGCCATTGGTCTTTCCAGCACAGCACATAATGTAATCAATAATGGACCTGCAAAGAACACCAGAGTGGAGCATGCACAATCTTGCACGCACCTTTACTGCCGACCCTGGGCACGGTGGCCTCTTGCAGTAAGCGTCTGTCTGCCTTCTAGCACTATCCTCTGCTACAGCACTTCATCCTGTCACGGCCAAGAGATTTTCGTGATCTTCACTTCTTCTCTGTGCTTGGTTCAGGGCTGTCTGTCTCCTGAAATACAGTGTCAACACAGTTCCAAACCATATATCTAACCAGAGGTATTAATGTCTAACAAAACCTGCAGCCTTAGCTATAACTTGAGGTCATCACTATCACCAAATCATATTCTTCATATCCAAATACCTCAGATTCTGTTCTAACTTTGTGTGGTTTGCACTCTGCTCTTTTGTCAACAGCATGCTCCATAATCTTATGTATTTGTATTATCTTAGTACCTCGACCGAGACTGGGGGGGTGGGGTGACATTACCTACCAGCAGCCTACACTTCCCTTGTTTGGTCGTGTGACTCAAGTTCATCTCGAGATCACGGGCACCAAACCCAACTCACTCAGCAAGACATTCAAGGCTGACAAAGGCCTCTGGATGGAAGCTGAAAGCTTCGCTTTGGCTAAACTTTCCTGTGTGAAAAGGCAAAAGACTGTGTTTAATCTTGTATTATCTCAATCCGAAATATTTCCTGCTTCTGTTATACCTTCAGGTACTGATAATACTAGTAATTACTGATACTGCAGCTCATTAATCCATGTCATGCATTACCCTGCAGACCATCAGCAGTTATATTTGAGCTGTCATTGTTAAAGATGCTCTGTCCCTGTTCCACTGCAGAGGCTAGATCCTCTAGTAGATGTTAACAACACTCCCAAAATTCAGACGTTTGATTCCATATATCAAGCTGTGGAAAGAAATGTGAGAATAATTGAGTGGTAATGAACAGTTCATTCTAATGTTTGTCACTTCATCATTATCATGAAGACACATTAAAATAAAAAGCGCTGAACTGTCCTGAATTACACACACACACACACACACACACACACACACTGTGTCATACACACATACAGTCAAACACACACACATACACACACACACTCGACTTCACTTCACTTGACACTCTCCCTGAGTCAATGCAGGTTAGGAAACAATGCACACAAAACCCACCATATTTTGTTCACTTCGATCACTTTCATGCGACTTCACAGCTGAATCCCCTGAGCCACCCAGATGGGAATTGATGAGTTTTTATGTTTTGTTCATTGTCATTTGTGGTGCAACACTTGTGGGACTCTTGGCATCACCTGACGACGAGCGGTTGAGCTTGATGACCCGTGGAGCGGTGGACGCCAGTGAGTGAGACACATCATTTGAACTTGCTGATGCCGTGGCCGACGTGCTCTGAGGCTCATCCGATGCTTTTGAAGCCCCTAGTTTGATCACTTTCTTCTCAAAGTTGATGCAAGATGGAGGAGGCTTCAGCCGGTCCCCCACAGAACAGCCTTCGAATGAAGTGAGTAAACGAGAAGGTCCATTGTGCTTTTCCTGAACAAGAAGAACAAAGACCAAAATATCACTTCCAGAGATCTAGATATTGCTTTTGCTGCACTGCAAAACAAAAAAAAAAACCTGACATGCACAAAAACTGACATACACTGTCTTGTATCTGCGTGGATGAGAACTAATTCTGACTGGTTTTCTGACTAGCTACAAAACAAAAACCAGACTTTCCTCATCTTGTGCATGGCTGGGAGCAGGAACATTTCCAGACAAACTGAAAAATAACAAGTAATGGCAAAAAATGAAGGAAGGAAGTTGGGAAGAATGAGAAGGAAAGGGTCAATTCTGTGTAAGGCTATGGTGCAGTGATCCTCCTGGACCTATAAACTGGAGGCTCACAATGACCCTCTCCCCAAAATTTGAGGATTCATTTTCACATTTTCTGTGGGAAATACCCACATATGTGAAACACTGAAGCACCAGCAAGCGGTACACTGGCTTCCTTTTCTGTTCTGAATAGCAGACACCAAGCGATCAATACAACTCTGCACTTGGAAGGAAATTGTTTGAATAAAAATGGTGTGACTGAAACATTATACTGAAACAATAAACAAACATAATCATAAAATGTCAGTGGCTAACACTGTTCAGTTCAAAGCAGAAATACGGTCATGACTGTCAGTGTTACACAGACATTTCTTCTTCAGCCTATGTCAAGAATGGCCGAGTTGATGCATGCACTGTGCACAATCTGCTTTCGAGTTCCTGTCTGCAGAGGACACTGTCCTACATGAGTTAGTCTCCTGCTCTGTCAGGATACATTTCTCTCTTTTAAGAAAATGTCTCATGCCACTGGTAAAAATCATGAAGCATGAGCTGAGGTGGATAGAATTTGCATCGAATATATCACAACTTCAAGCATCAGAATATAAATCTGTCTGTCATGTGCAAATGAGTGTAATACGGAAAACTGCTGTTCCAGAGAATGCAGGATTTAAGCATGAAGCATAAACCATTCTTTCGTAAATTTGTATTTCTGCGTACACAACTGTTCAAGTTGCTATGAACAGACTCTCATACGTCAGTGAACATCATATAGGGTTTCATGTCTTTACCTTAGTCTATAAAGGCTGATCAAGCTAGAAAAAAATTGCAATAATGAAGGTTGCCTTCTTACATAAGGTAAGGTAAGGTAATGTTGCTTATAGCCCAGCCAACCACAAAGGGCTGTCACCACTGTCACCACATTAAAGTCAACTCAACTCGTGAAAAAAACAACAACAAACAAACCAAAAAAAAACCCATCTCTTTAAAATACAGCTTTTAAAACACACCAGAAACTCTGGTAAAAATCTTTCTTCTGCATCTTAGATCAGATGAAAAATGTAAATCTCTTTCGGAAATTCAAAGATCACATCCAGTGGGACGTCTCTGAACAAGGTTTCATGGAGACTACCGATAATTTTGTTTAACAAAGAGCAACAGCAGAAATTATAAAAAAAAACAGATACATCT